>JAAOAL010000130.1:0-131582 GCA_013186775.1 Fusarium dlaminii | reverse complement strand
AATTAATTTTAACTTTTATTATAACTTTATTATAAGACTTACTTTATTTTAAAAAGCCTATTAATAAAGTAAATTAATATAAATATATAAAATAATTAATAATTAAAATAAAAGATAATATAATTAATATAAAATAACTTAAATAATAATATAATTTAAAATTAAGTAGCTAACTGTAGAGAACTACAATTTATATATAATCGTATAGCACTCCCAAACCTTTCCACAGCTCGCTCGAGAGAGTCTTCCTGAGCGGCGGCAAACGTCAATCGGAAGCTAACCTCTTCAAGCTCTGTCTTGTCGTGCATAAACCAACTACCTCTGCTGACGAGTACACCATTCTTCTGAGCCTGGTTAAAGATTACTTCTTCAACATCCAAGTAAGCTGTCCAAGGCATATCCCCGTTCAGGAAGGTGCCAGCATTGGTGGTAATCTTTGGAAGCTTGACGTTGATCCAAACAAACATGCCTATCTCAGGAGTCTTCCAAGTGCAGATATCTGAAGGCAGATATTTATTACACGCGGCAAGGAGAATATCACGACGTCGACGATACTGAGCCGATAGGTTCATAAGCCACCGTAGAAAGCCATCATGACCCCACGTCTTATCAAGTAGCTTGTACAACATGACTTGAGTAGGACCACTGGGATGAAGTGCACCGACTTCTGAGAAAGAGATAAACTTGTCAATAACCAGGCTGTTTGCCGTGATCCAGCCTGCACGGAGGCCCGGGGCTAAGATCTTGGACGTTGAGTCCATCCGAAGAACACGGCCGGAGATATCGAGAGAGAGATAAGACATGGGCAAGTTCTTTAGATATTGGTCCAGCTCGGTGCTTCCGGAAGATGTGTTGCTTGAAGAGATTTCGTGGTACTGGAGGAAGTAATATGGATCATCTTCCAAAATATAGAGGTCATGTTTTTCTGCTAGCTGATAGATCTGTTTGCGTCGCTCCAGCGGTTGAGTTGTGCCGGTAGGGTTCTGTCCGGTGGGAATTGTGTATAAGACATGAGGTTTGGGGCCTTGGGAAAGATCCCACTGGGTCAATATGTTGTCGAGATCTTCTGGAACCAGACCATGTTCATCCAACTTCACACTCTGTAGATGAATCCCTAGAGCTCGAGAACAGGCAAGAGTTCCCGAGTAGGCGTGAGACTCGATGAGCACTGTTTCTCCTGGGTTGCAGAGAATACGTAGGGCGACTTCTAACGCGGAAGTTGTACCACACGTGACACAGCACTCCCAATCGCTATAGGGAGGATCGTGAACCAGCTCAACGTGCTCCGTGAGGAAGCGGAGAATTTGAGGAGAACCAACTGTGTATCCATAGTTCAATGCGATGGCAAGGTCGTAGTCAGCCTCACCCCTGACAGACTGCATGGTCAGACACGAGGCCAGGGACATGTCGGCACCAGCAGACGTGCTCTCTGGACACGACATGTTCAAAGATCCCCATGGGAAATACTCTGGTGATGGACGAGCGGTTCCCAGTGAGACCAGATCGTTGTGCTTGTGATTCCTTGACGCGGCCTTCAGAGGCGAGATTGTCAACATCTTGGCCTGATGACTAAGCGTATGCTGACAGCTTCTTGCCTTGGGCTTGCTGTGGGACTCAGCAGACTTGAAGAAATTTGAGCTCGTAAACGGCGCAACAGCCGTGGGGAGGGGATCTGCGGCTGCCCTTCTCTTAGCAAGTTGATCAAGTTTGGTCTGCAACATAGTGAAAGTAGAAGATTGGATGAAGGAGGAAACAAAGTCTAGAAGGGTTGTATCACTTTAATCCGATGTTGCGAAGTCCTTTATGGAACCGGGCGCTTTCTTATTACCTCTTATTCGAAACTCCACTTCAATTCCCATTTATTCAATTATCAGTGGGTGTGATCACGTCTTTGTCAGTCCTTCACTCATTGTAAGGCCCTAACCCCGGTTCTGCCAACACACTTTACAAAACTTACTCCGAGTCACTCCGAAAGCAGGATTATTCGTGTAGAATAATTGCCACTTTAGTGGGGGCCGTTGGTGCCTGAGCTAACCACGGAGAACCGGAGTGATCTTTCGGAATGCAATCGTGGGTACTAACTCATGAGGTCAAACATGGCCGGCAAGCGTTGCTTATGTATGACTATCAATCTACAAGGGATAAAAAAAAGCAAGCAGCCAAACTCCTCGCCGAAAAAATACGTCTCATCTTAATTGATCACCAGTCTACTCATTCATCACACAAGCCTCTCAACATGACCTCCATCAAGCTTGCCGACTATCTCTTTGCTCGCTTGCGTCAGCTTGGCGTCGGTTCTGTTCACGGTGTTCCCGGCGATTTCAACCTTGATCTCCTAGATTACGTTCAGCCATCAGGATTGCGCTGGGTTGGCAATACCAACGAGTTGAACGCTGCATATGCCGCCGACGGATACGCTCGGATAAAAGGCATCGGAGCCATCATCACTACCTTTGGTGTTGGAGAGCTATCTGCTATCAACGCAATCGCAGGCGCTTATGCTGAATTTGCCCCTGTTGTGCATATCGTTGGCATACCTGCTCGAAACGTGCAAGACGAGCATACCCTGATCCATCATACTTTTAACGATGGAGAGTTCCGGCGCTTCTCAGCCATGTATGCTCATGTAACGGTTGCTCAAGCCTGTCTGGATGACGCTAGAACCAGCGCGGAAAAGATCGACGAGACGCTCAGGCAGTGCCTTCTCTATAGCCGGCCAGTCTATATCGAGGTTCCTGTTGATATGGTTGCCAAGCCCCTCTCTCGCTCTAGACTGGAGACGGCAATTACCATCCCTGAGGGTGAGCAAGACGAGGTCTCGGATGAACTCCTTAGCATCGTACTGCAGAAATTGTATGGTGCTAAACAGCCAGTTATCGTTGTCGATGGAGAAACAAGGCCGATCGGCATTCGGGACGATGTTCAAGCTCTGATCAAATCCACAGGCTGGCCAACATGGACGACACCCTATGGAAAGGGTTTGACTGAGGAAACATTGCCCAACTTCCACGGAGTTTACCGAGGATCCTTCGACGACCCTACCACGAGGGCTTTCTATGAGGGCTCTGACCTTGTACTCTTTTTCGGACCACATTTTAGTTCTAGCAACAGCTATGGGTACTCCAACAAGCCAAAGAACGATACTGGCATACTCTTCACGACGAAGGGAGTGCAGGTTGGAGGACGCCTCTATCGGGACACATCCAGCAAGCAGATACTCTCTCGTATGTCCCAAGAGTTGGATATTTCGCGCGTCTTCTCGTATGAGAACTACCCGCAGTTACCTCGAGACTCACTCATCCAAATTCCTACAGATCCTTCGGATGAACCACTTGCTCAGGAAGGTCTCTGGTGTACCCTGGCAAACTTCATCCAACCGGGCGATATTGTGCTTGGAGAAACCGGAACAGCCGGCTACGGCGTGCGAGAAATGCCGCTTCCTCAGCATGCTCGGCTTTTCACGCCTGTTACTTGGCTCTCAATTGGCTACATGCTTCCTGGAGCCCAAGGTGCGGCTTTAGCCCAAAAGGAGCTTTTGGAATCCGGGAACTATTTCGGTATCTCCTCTGCCAAGACAATCCTCTTCATTGGCGACGGCAGTTTCCAAATGACTGTTCAAGAGATCTCAAGTATTGTTCGTCATAAGCTCGACGTGGCTATCTTCGTCATCAACAATGACGGATACACGATTGAGAGGGCTATTCATGGACGTAGACAAGAGTACAATGATATTGCTCCATGGCGAAACCTGCTGGCTCCAGGCTTATTTGGCGCGAAGGAGGGTACCTATACCGGATCTGCGAAGACTTGGCGAGACTTGAAGCGTGTTTTGGAAGATGAGGAGCTGCTCAAGGGTAAAGAGCTTAGGATGGTAGAGATCTTCTTGGATCGTGAAGATTGTCCGAAAGGTCCTCTGCTTCATTACCTCGAGACTCAAAAGCAGGCAGAATAGAAGAGAATGTAGCCGATCCACTGATTGATCAAATAATGTCATTCATACCTTCGAGATAGACTATGATTACACATTTAAAGAATAAAATAAAACGAAAATAAAACGAAGGGAAAATAAGAATCAAATGAAGAATAGACAACACTCTCTCTTCTGCACAATAGAAAAAAATCATGCTTGGAACCTTACGAACATACATTTCCCACAATTTTATTAACCTTTAAATATGCATTGTTCCACAGCCAACCGTAATACACAGCTGCAACGCTTCCTTGAGGATACACGAAGACCCTCAGAGCGCTCCTTTCTCTTGATACCATTAATCTAAACAAAATCCCTCCACTCTTCAGTTCCATATACAAACGCACACATACATGCAGCTACTAAAATGTAAGCTATCAGTGCAATTGAAAAGGTCGTCATTAGGCCAAGGAATGCCCTACTGGGCAGGGCCTACCAGAATGGAGGATACCACAGCCCAGAGCAGCTAACATCTGCGCAATACAAGGAGCTGTAGGGTGGCGTTGAAGAGGACCTGATGTCCAAGTCTAAAGGCCGTCTTGTCCCCTTCTGCCTGGAAGTCTTAAGCAGGATCAAATTGGCCATCTTTGGCTGCAGTCTTCTTCTCGTTGAGTGACCTATCAATGCCTATGAGGTGCTTCGATCTGTCGAGGACCAAAGCTGCAGCTGGATTGTCATGCTGCCATGTTCAAGCGCGACGAACGACCGGACCCAGACCCTGTTCATGGAACAAATATTCAACTAAATTTATATCTAGAGTCCTCGTGATGCATTATCTGTAGGGTTTTCTGCGCCAGCCAAAGATGGATGTCCAGCCAGATTTAGCCAAAAGTCCGTCTCGAACTCTTGTAGCGCTGCATTGTCCCAGGGGCTCCATTCCGGTTGGTTGCGCATATCTGTCAAAAGCGAAGGCTCAAAAGCATCACCGTCTTTTTTTTGGCTTTCAATGGTCCCGTGTAAAAGCTGATCCAGTAGGTTGCTGATAGTGCGTGAAGCACTCATCAAGAGCTTGTAATTGGAGTCATCCGCCTCAACCAATGATCCCACTTCGATCTCCGCCACGAGCACACTTAAATTCTGCAGTACTTTTGATCTGCTGATGCCAGAATTTCGTGTCTCTGGTGAGTCGTTGAGCAACCAAAGGCAAAGTGCTCCCGCAGCCGCTAAGCCATAGTAGGCTACCTATCGGGGTTAGCCATATCGCCCTCCTCGACAATATCGCGGCTCACAAACCTTCCACACTAGGGATGTACCAGAGTTTGATAGTCGACCTCTCAGCACAATAGCTTCCACAACTATCTCAAGCATCTCTGCCGAAACGACGAATATAGTCGGATCCAACTGAGCCTTGCCTCTGCCCAATACCAGGGGAAGCAAAAATGATATGTGTAAATAGTTCAGTCTAGCGCTGACGAGGAAGTCTGTGATGACTGGTGACTGCTTACTATGCTTTAGGGGCCCCTGCAGTTTGAATTTGGTTGGTAATGCTTGCCATAGTGCTTCAGCAAGCTGTTGGATGTCCCTGCCTTACCATTAGCACCATACAATCGGTGACGGAAATTTGAGACTCACTTTGCTCTCTGGCCGTTATCCGTGCCATTCTTGGAGTTGGATAGGTCTAAGATGTCTTCTTTAAGCACTGCACATAACATCGTCCATTGCGTTTCGAAATGGTAGGTGTAAGTCACATCTTGATTCCACTGTGGTATCTGGAATAGAGAAGACTCTGTCATTTCTATAGGATGTCCGGGTAGGTAGAACCGACAATACTTGCGACTGATACGTGGAGGGCGTCCTAGGAAGATGGATACGTTCTTATCAGCAGAGTATACGCGAGCAAATATCGCACGTCTCAGGTCGACTATGAACGGGAATGATGAAACTGCCGGTTCTACGTCGGGTTGCTGGTGATATCCTAGGGCAAATAGAGCTCCTATCACGTCTCCAAGTCTCTTCCAAGAATTGTAACCTGCGGGTGTTGGCAATTAGTATGGATTAATTTCGGCGCTTTGTCTACTTACTTTGGTCACCATCGACCATGGAGTGGAGGATGAAGTTCTCATATTGCAGTAAGAGCTGCAAATCGTTTAGGCAGTCAAGAGAAATAGCAATCTCGAGGAATGCATCCGAGAACTGCATAGCTAGTCTCGACAAGCCACGACACGTCATGTTCGCTTTAGATGAACCTTGGGCATTTATCACGTCGATGGCTGCTCTTGACACAGCTGTACAGAACAGGCCGAGAGTTTCCCATCGAGCGTTCTTCTGGCAGAATTGCGAGGCGTAATTTTCTAGCGTATCGGTTGGGATCGTTGTCAGCTGACGGCTGGTGTTTGTAAATAGTAACTTTGCAGTTTCGAGATTATCAACAGTGGCCTCGGGATTTTCTGGCAAAAGGAATCGGACAGTGTCAGCACACTGGTTAACAAAGCCACCCGCCAGAGCCAAGTTAGTGTCTTGGGCTGACCATTGTCGAATTATGGAGTAACAAGATGGTAACGACAAGAGCCGCTGCATTTGCTCGACCAGCTTAGCGCCGTGTGACAGGTTTGTCATGGTAGCGACGGCTTCTGATGGGCTGACCAAAGAGTTACCCTCGGATGCGTTACTAAAGGTCGTATCATATTCTCTGATTGGGACATGATCAAACATTGTCTGATGGCTAAAGGTACCGAGCCATCCTGGGTTTGGATATTTGTGAGGGCTGATGACCATGCCTTCGATGCTCACGTCCGGACTAGAGTACTGCGTGGAGCTCTGCTGCGATCTGCTTTGTTCATTCAACACATCTAGTCCTGGTGGACAAAGTCATCTATAGGAAGAGGCGACTCACTCCGAAATGTTTCCCACAGCTTCAGCCGTAATCTGCCTCTTTCTCTTTTTGAAAGGTTGGTCGCGGTATCTGCATTCACTCAAACGGTCCGTCTGTTGGCACCGCAAGCATGTGGGTTGCCTATGGTCGCACGCGAGCTTTGATGCTCTGCAAGGATCACAAGCAGGCTGTTTCGGCGGCATGACAGCGGATGGAGTTGACTGGGTCGGCGTAGCCGTAGTAATCGACAAGCGGAAAAGAGACGTTGTATTCAACTGTCCGGTCCTGGATACTCAGGCTTATTTGGGTGGTCTGGCGAAATGATGGCACCTGATTGCAAATTCTACGGCGTCACGGAGTGTTTCAATTTAGGATAACCCCGAAACACAACTGCGTGCGGACTAACTTATTTCCAGTCACGATTTCCTACCCCTCCTCGGTCCAGGCTCTGCTGTCTAACTCTTCAACGGCATGACACTAGATTACACAGATCTAGACGTGGTTTTCCAGACCAATTATCATGAGGATAAACCTTCTTTGCTTAGCTTCATATCCTTTGTTATTCTTTGCAGGCATAATTTATGAAGATGCATAATTTGTGATGTGGAACGAGGTTTGACTCCCGGGAATAAGACGGAGTATTGGGAGAACGAAATACTCCGAATACCAGGCCCACTTCGAACAATGTGTATACGGCAACGTTCAGAAAAGCCGATCAAAAGACTGCCAAAACCATTCTTCGAATTCAACATGTCCTCTGTAAGTCTCGTCGTGGCATTGTCCCCGACTGATAGCCGCTGGCTTGGGCGGTTGGGTAGAAGGGACCTGATCGTATGACGAAACCAGGTCGTCAAGTGCTTCATCCGATACTGTTGGATTTTTTAGGCCCGAAAGCAAGTAAACCTGCTCATCCGCCGTCATGTCAAAGCAATCTATGATCTCCATCTTTGAACGTGCGGCTTCAATATCTTGAGAGGTCAACTGATCGTCGTCAGAGGTAACAGATAGAGGAGGGCTTGGGAAGCTGTTGCCAGAACCAGCTTCTATAGGGTTGAAAATATCCGTCCAAGTGCATTCCCGTCTGTGTACTGTATTTCGCATCCGGCGATAGGTACTTTTACTCGATCTGGGGGTTCGGTCTGATATTGCATCATGTAAAAAGATTTTAGTAGTTTGCATGCGCGGCTCTCGTCGCTATGGAGGAAGCAGGAGCCGGATAATGGTCCATTGCCGCTACATGAACATGAGCGAGACGGTTTGCGTGGGTCCCGTTTCGAGTTCATTCCTCGGACACTAATAGAAGCCACCCCTGGGATATTCCAAAGATTTGTATGAATGACAGCAGTCTCGCCCATTGAAGTTTGCATAATATTAAACTTGACGAGGAATGAGTTGGTAAGTTTGCGAGCATTCTTTCAACAACCAGATGTTTTCATGTTGTTGTTGGATGGCATTAGGAGAACCAAAGACTGTACCTAAATTCCCCGGCTCTACACCGATACGCCGGCCATTGTCCGCCAATTGGACAAGGGTACTGATCTTACTCCGGATCAAGTGGGCCCCAGGCAGACTATCCCGGTTTTAACTGACTGCGAGGCCGTTCGAGAACATGGTAAGGCGTAGCGTCTTGATGGACTGCCCCCAAGTGCAACACAAACATCGAAGCACGTGAAAGAAAATTGACAGCCTACTGTACCAATTACCCCCCGTATCAGGTCCTAATACACGAAATCATGGCCAGTGCCACGCCACACACCCCTGTTATGGCAGATTATATTAGATAAAAAGGAAAGGCTTAATAAAATTAAGTCTAGCCTAGAAGGAAGTGGACTATTTATACTAGTCCCTGAGATAATTACCTCTATAGGCATCATTAATTTGTCCTTGCTGCCTAGATAGGCTATATATATATTAAGTAGTAAGGCAAATAGCTAATAACTTTAAATATAGGTATAGGCAAACCTAACTAATAGATAAGATAGTTTAATAATAGTAATTTCTGCTAAGTTATTTTAATACCTATTATTATAAATATATACTTCTTTAATATATAAATTATAATAATATATATTAATAAATTATCTATTACTTTAATACTGTTTTTTATCTTTAACTATACTTACTTAATAGTACTAAAAAGATATCTCTCTAATATATTAAGGTAGTCTTAATATAGTATATTACTATCCTCTTCTACTCCGGCCGCACTTCCTTCTTGCTCTTTAATTCTGCTATTTTCCTTATATACCCTCCTTTATATGCATCCAACTCTGCTCTCACTTATATGTCTTCGTGTCTCCCATATAAGGATGGTTACAAGGAGCAGAATCCCTGCCCGCGACCCCGTTTATCAGAAGCGCCGGATATCCTTGGCACTGAAGATAAGTGTCAGAAAATTATCAAAGATCGGCCCAGGATCATCAAGCACAACCAATCAAATAGGCGCCGGCGTACAGCGCGCTTGAACTAATGTTTCAGGAAGCCAACAGTCAGATAAGTCATAATACCTATCACCACATTCCCTACTAACAAACGCCACAGCGTAACAGCGCAGTCCTCCATTCATTTCAAGCTGTTTTAGATCCACTCGGCGGCTCATCGTAGACAAAACCTTGATTTCGGACGCAGGGGTGACCGAAGAAAATATTATTTAATTATTCTCGATGTCCGTCCTGCTTATGGCCATGTTCTTCCATAGCTCAGTCATACTTCTTTTTCATAGGCGCGCTCGGGTTTATTATATTCATTCGTTATCTGCCACTCCTTTCAATTCCTTGTTCTTGCTCCTAGCATGCGTACCTTTTCTTCTTGCGTTGCTGCGACCTTGGCCCTAGTGGCCAGCCCGGCCTCTGCCTTCTTCAGGTTGCCCTGCAGCCGTCCCGTCACGCTCCAGCGTGTTGATCCCATCGTCAATCCGGGAAAGTTGTCAGCCCACGCTCACACTGTTATGGGAGGGAACGGGTTCAACTTCACCATGGATTTCGATACGGCCAGAGCATCGACCTGCACTACCTGCAAGGCCCGAGAGGATCTGAGCAACTATTGGATTCCCAACCTCTACTATCGCGCCCCTAATGGCACCTTCGAAGATGTCCCTCAGACAGGTGGCATGCTGGTGTATTACCTACAGCGATCGGACCCCAAGGATCCAGAGTACGAGAAGGGCTTGCTTGCGTTCCCCGAGGGCTTCCAGATGTTGGCGGGTAACCCATACCTGCGTAGCTTCAAAAACACGCTCGAACAAAGAGCCATCTCTTATGCCTGCCTTGGAGTAAGCGGACCCGAAACCCATGAGATCCCTCCTCATAATTGCCCTAATGGGTTGCGTGCTCAAGTCATGTTCCCCTCCTGCTGGGATGGCAAGAACCTGGATTCGCCTGACCACAAGAGCCATATGGCGTATCCGGATCGTGTTGATAGTGGTGTTTGCCCAAAGTCACATCCAAAGCGCCTGGTCACGATATTCTATGAGGTAGTCTTTCAGGTCGATCAGTTCAAGGACAGGTGGCATGGCAGCTCGCATCCTTTTGTTTTCTCCAACGGCGACCCGACCGGCTACGGCCTTCATGGTGACTTCCTCAACGGCTGGGACGTTAAAGTCTTACAGAAGGCAGTCAATGAGTGCACTGATGCCTCTGGAGTCATTGAGAAGTGCCCTGTCCTTACATTCTTCGACGACGATGCCATGAACGGATGTCGCGTGCCTGTCCAAGTTGATGAGAAGACTAATGGTGTCCTCAAAACACTCCCCGGTTGCAACCCTGTTACGTTCGGCCCGGAGCTTGCTACCCCCGTCGTTGGTGAAGCTTGCAATGCCACCAAGGAGATCAGCCCACCGAAGTGGCCTTTCACCGACGTTACCGACACCAAGAAGTTCCGCTATCTGGGATGTGCCAAGGACTCTTACGGTTCTCGCAGCCTTGATATGGCCCAAACTAGTGCCGATAACATGACGATTGAGTCGTGCCTTGACTACTGCGAGCGTCAGGGCTACTTGTTCGCCGGCCTCGAATACGGTCGAGAGTGTTACTGCGGGAATGCGGTTGATAAGAGCAAGCTTCCTGTTAAGGGACAGCTGGGTAAATGCGAGATGCCTTGTGCAGGTAACAAGGAACAGGTCTGTGGAGGTCCAGGTGCGCTTTCTCTCTATCGAAAGTGCAAAGCATCGGAGGTTTCTTGCAAAAATGCCCAGATTATGTAAAGGATTTTGTGTGATATATGTTATTGTTGCTGGCTGGTAGAAGCGCATAGATGGTGACTCTCCAGCTTGTATAGATTCTCTTCACCCTCGGCCTTAATGGCCACTTAGTTATTAGTTAACTGCACTTATTTTAACCCTATATTCAACACTATACTACTCCCCTATGCTTGCATTATCTCAATTCACTAGCAGCGCAGTTGGGAGCTGAATTATCAGATGAAATAAATAAATAACCCTACCGGTATTTTCCGCCACTAACTAACCCGACTAAATAAGCCAGACGCTAAACCTACGTAGCGTGCCTTGCAGCCATTGGACACATGATGAGCAGCTTCCCCGCGTTTTCAGGAATGGACCGCATTTCACCCACAATTTCGGGGAATTGCTTGCTTTACTTTGTCCAAGCTTCTTCCTCGACCCCTTTACTCGTTAAGCAGCCATGGATAAGACGCCGAGACGCCGAGCCCACGGGCAAAGATCGCGCACTGGATGGTATAAGCCTGGTTCTGGTAGAAACCGAGTTGCTCGCTTGCTTACACCTTTTGTCTGCTGCTTCTAGTCTACCGTGCCGCATCCAGAAGATCAAATGCGACGAAACTCAACCCTGCTGTCAACAGTGTTACAAGCGTAATCGGGCATGCAACATCTCAAGCTCCCGATTCCGCGTCTATCATCGCGGCTCTGATTCTGCTTTTGTTACGGCCCCGGCGCCTTCAAAGCCACCAGAACCTGACCCTGTTGATAACAGTTGCCGCGATGCCGACGACGACGACAATATCAGCGCCCATGACGGAGATTGGCATTTATTTGTTGGTGAAGATAGCAGATCTCTGAACGTAGACGCGAGCGACGAAACAACTAGTGTCCCCAGCCCAATCTCAAATGCTGTCTATGACTCGGGTCGCATCTTGGTTCAGCTGGCGAACTTACCCACAGTCCATCTGAATGAAGCCCAACCTCACCTGGCGACTGTAGCCACCACGCCCGGTACGTCGGGCGCAATGAGCTCACCTTCGTCAAACAGCATGGCCGTGCAGTCAGAAGTGTCTCGACGGAAATCAACCATCCCCGAGGCATTCGACTTCGTCCTCTCGCCCTCTCCTTTTGGAACAGATGAGAGTTTGCCGCATTTGCCCGCAATGGTCGCGGCACATGCTCTGACACCATCTGACGACTGTCCGAGTGCAAAAGGCATGGCCTCGACGAGTTTAATAGATCATAAATCGGAGATTATAGAGACCGACCCTGAGCTGTCCTTTTTCTTGCGGCAATTTGCTGACACAATGGGAAACTGGTAAGCAGCACCAAACCTCATGACCGTCGCCTTGCATCCTAATCATTTTATAGGATGGATTTGTTTGATATGGATCGGCATTACCATAGAGTCATACCAATGCTCGCATGGAGTAGCCCACTGCTTCTCTATTCTGCCTGTGCCGTGGCAGCCAAGCAGCTCACTTTAGTTGAACCCTCTCCACAGAAGCCACGGTTCCATATCCAATCCTGGCAGACGAGCTCCCATAAGGACTTTGCATGGTATAGCACCAAGTACTACGATCGCGCCATTTCGTTACTTCTGAGGTATGTTTCCGACCTCAGTTCAGGAGACTCTGGGCAGGAAATCGCAGAGCAACAGAGAGAGCATGATCACAACCCCAAGCCATGCGGAAATGAGATCATCATAGCAGCCACCATCTTATCAGTTTATGAGTTTCTCACCGCTAGTGACGAGACGTGGTCTGAACACCTTGATGGTATCCGATCCTTTATTGGTCTGTCGGACGAACTGGGCTTTAATTTTCAGCCCACATTAGCAGGCCCAGTTCTCGATCCTCTACTACCAAGTCTGCTACGCGCTGCCTGTTGGAACTTTGCCAGGCAAGACTTTCTTGCAGCTTGTAAGATATGTCCTTTCTTATTTTGACATTCCTAAACCTCATTCCTCCCAACTAAAGCATAGCTAACCTGGTTAGTGATCAATGGCCACAAGACTCGTCTCGATACGGAAAACCCGGTTATTTGGCGACGAATGGGTTTAAACGTCACTGAAGACGGGAAACCAATAGCCCACATGCATTCGCATTCCTCAGAAGATGCCTATTCGCCGGCTTTGCGGCCTGACATAATATCCAACACGCTTGTGTGGCTTCTGTCAAAACTAGCCAATTACGTTGCCATTGCGACCGATTCGAAGCAGCAAGCAAACTCGAATAGAGGTATAGAGGCTACATGGCTCTCGTTGAATCAAGAATTTGAAGCATGGCACCAAGGTCTGCCCTCTAGCTTTCGGCCATCATATCGAGTGCGACGCACGCCTCATCAGGGTGTTGAGGGGAGTCAAAGGTGCAGGCATCAGACTGAATCGTTGATATGTTATGAGACGTGGTACAGTAGCAGTATGTGCGCCTCTAGCATGCAATCTTACCACATGAGTCAGATACTCCTCTTGATTCATAAGCCGGAAGGGCTAGTAGCTCCTGTCTCACGATCCTCTGCCTCGGGAGGCCCTCTCGATGTCTTGACAAGGTTTAACCAGATGAACCGGGTATTACAGTATCATGCTGCAGAGATTTGTGCTATTGCATTGTCAAGACCTGAAGCAGCCGCGAGAATCCATATGCTGCAGCCTGTTTATCTTGCAGGTCGCTGTCTACACACCAAAGCTGATCGTGCTATTGTTCTTAGGCTGCTTGAGTCCATTGAGACCGAGTTGGGATGGAGCTCAAGATACCGGGTGAAAGATTTACTTAGGGAATGGGGCATGGATCGGAAGGAGATCATGGATTGCTGTAATTGATCGTCTTATAGCTCGGACACTGTCAGCGGGATTCGAAGATACATATTACATCTTTGTACGTCTTTCTGATGAAATCACAACTACGTAGGCGGAAGTTGTTTAAATTCGGGCTCTTCTTATCTAGATACTTCCGTATACTAGTTCTTCCTACGTTATCTACTTGCGGCAAATAACGCAAGCTTGTCATTCAGCAGCCGCCATACAGACGATACCGTGCTCCTATTCACAACAAATGGAAGACCAGCAAAAACCGGCAGCAATACCCACAAGGGAGAAATGCTGCTGTGGCTCTTGAGGCCAGAAACAAACCGAAAGTCTCCCCAGCGAATAAAGATACTTCTCAGCCAAAAGTGCCACTGCCATTCAGGGTAGATCAACAGGTTCTTACCCGTCTTTGGCTCAACATACCAGTTGCTGCATCCAGACGACCAGACCAAGCTCATGCACTTAGACTGAATCCATGAGTTCTCTTCATCTTCAGCCTCCTGTTTGACTTGGACAGCCTTAACTGTTTGCGAGGACAAAAGAGATATTTTTGGCGGGTGCAGTGAGCGAAGAACAGGATCGATGACGCGGAGGGTAAAGTTTATCTGGCACTCGGTCGACCATGTAACTGACAGATGACCGGTGAGTGTGTTGGGGCCCATCATGATGAACATGTTTGGGAATCCGGCCATGCAAGTACCGTAGTAAGCTTGGGGGAGTCCATCGTTATGCTTGTTCCACTGTTCAAATCAGTCTGTCAGTCATTTTATTTATTTGTGAAAGATGAGTGCCTACATGATCTTCAACGCTTTTTCCTTCGAGACCGATAATCTCTATCGGAGCGAGCAGTTTTGTCGTCTCGAAGCCAGTAGCCAACACAATGGCGTCAGCTGGAAGTTCCTTGCCCGAGCGGAGAATGACGCTACGTCGGCCGATATGCTCAACAGGGTCGTCTGAGATGAGATGGAGGTTAGGCTTATGCAGCGCCTCGAGGTATCCCGTGTCAAACACGCGGCGCTTGCAACCAACTTCAAACTTCGGAACCAGCGCATCGACGTACTCGGCCGGTGCATTCTCTCTAATGTACTTTCTAGACGCATCACTCAACTTCTGACGGGCATCTTTGCCCGTTGCAGTATTGAACATGAGCCACTCGGCCTCGAGTTGGGCGTAGATGACTGCGCGGAGTAACATCATGGCACCAGGAACCCAGCGCATCATGAAGCGGAACAGGGTTGAATACTCGGGGTTTGGACGCTCGAGCAACCAGTGCGGTTGGCGCGCAAACTGGGTGACGCTCTTGGCAGTCTGTGCAATGACGGGCACGAACTGCGTGGCGCTGCAGCCGTTCCCAAGTACCACGACATTCTTGTTGGCGTGGTCGAAGCTGTGGTCCCACGTCGCAGAGTGGAAGATGTTGCCTTCGAAAGTCTCATGGCCAGGGACCTCGCACTTTTTGGGGATGCTGAGGGCACCGACCGCTGTGATGAGGATGTTGGTTCGTCTCTGGGTGACTTTGTTGGTGCGGTTGTTGAGGATCGTGACGAGCCAGGTGCTGGACTCGGTCTGCCACTCGGCTTTGGTGACGCTGTGCTGGAGACGTATGTGGGAGTCGATACCATATTGGTGAGAGACGTCTTTGAAGTAGGCCAGAATCTCAGGCTGCATGGTGAACTTGCGTGTCCAATGCGGGTTCAGGCCAAATGAGTATGAGTAGAAGTGGGAAGGGACATCAACTCCGCAGCCGGGATATGTGTTCACGGCCCAGGTTCCTCCAACTTCGGTGCCTTTCTCGTAAATTTCGAAACTGGCATCTTTGTACTTCTTTTGCAGTTGGATGGCGAATCCAATGCCAGACATGCCAGCGCCAATAATGAGTACGTCGGTATCAGCGGCAATCATTGTCATGAGAGCAGGGCGTGACGGTCGAATGAAGAAGATGAGATATTGGCCAAGAAAACAAAATCTCGCAGGCGGGAAAATAGAATTGTCCAGTATTTTCTCTCTTTCTGCCGGAAATCAATCTTCTCTGGCGTTGTGCTTGCTGGTACCATAGAAGGATGAGGATAATAAAGCCTCCATGAGTGCTGTATAAGGTCTTGAATTGATTGATCCTGCATTATTCTTTGGAAGCACGCCAGAATTACCCTTTTCAGATGACGAGTGAGTTTAGCCAAGGTTTGTACACTGCCGCCATTTCCCAACCATGCATGATATGATACAAACCCCGATCTAACGCCTAAGTTTCCGAATCGGGAGATTTTATCCTCAGCTAGATATCATCTTGACCATTCTATGGCAATCGGCTCCGCACCTTAGGCTTGGTCACATGCAGATTCTCATTCGGGAGCTAGGATGGGATCTACCTTTGCTCGCAATATGGGGAACCAGTCGGCAAGATTCCTAATCCTCTCTGAAACTAGCCTAGCCCTTCTTGTTCCCTCTCCGACCTCCGGGATCCTTAATTAGCCATCTCGGTAACATTTCAACCCAACCTTCTAGTGAATAGACAAAGGGGGTGGAAGAGCGATAGGAGACATCCTATCCTTGGTAGAGAATGGGAATGACATTCCATATACCAACCTTTCGTATAATGAGTTTCCCTAATAATGCGAAAATAGACTAGCAACAAATTGATTCACATTATCTACAACTGGAGTTTTTATAGAAATTGATAAGCCATCTCAGCTTTGCTTCTTTTGTGAAAGAATCTCCCAAACCTCATCGATGCCCTTCCCCAAGCCACTAACGGTGTGTCCCGAGCCAGATGGCCCAACATCATTGAGAACATGGACCTCTCTTGTTTGACCTTTACCAACCTCCAAGACCGTTCCTCCAATGTATTTGTCCTTCTCAATCAGACTGAGCATTGCCAGCGCAACATCCTCAGGCTCCACCCACTCGTCCTTTGCGCCGTCAATCCACGCCAGCTTCTCTGGGTGTTCTGTCCACAGCGGCGTTTTGATGACTCCCGGTGCAACTGCTGTCACACGGATGCTAGCCAAGTCGGTACTTGCGGGAGGTGTCTCGAGACCTGCGAGCGACCGGACGAAATGGGATATTCCAGCCTTGGCCGCACAGTACATGGGCACCGACAAGACTGGGCCTTGTGCTGCGATAGATGAGATGTGCACTATGGATCCCGGTTTCTTGTTCTGTGTGAAGTGCGCAATGGCTTGTTGGGTTGCGTAGATCGGGTGCGTCAAGTTGATGTCAAGGCTTGCGAAACGACTTGCGCTATGCACGTCTTTTGACAACGCTGTACCGGCTGGGTGCCAGAAGTTGGAGAAGGGCTGGAAAACGTCAAGGATTAGAATCGCACGCACACAGACGTAGTATCATGGACTTGAGGAATACTTACCGGGTCGTATACGCCAGCACCAGGGCAGACGATGTCATACCCTCCAAATTCCTTCTTAGCAACCTCAAATGCGTGATCGAGTTGATCCCATTTCGTGACATCGGTCGGCTGGTACAACGCCTGAGAAGGGAAGGCCTTTAGCAACTCGCTCGCCTCAGGCCGTAGAGCAAGGTCGGCCATGACAACATTGCATCCCCGTTCGAGGAGGACCTTCGAGAAATGATAGCATATTCCCGAGCCTGCTCCTGTGACAACAGCGGTTTTGCCCTTGACCGTGAATGACATTGTCCTTTCGTGATGTATATTTTTCGCCCAAGGTAAAGGAAACTCGATGAATGACTGGCGGTTGAAAGCAAGCTTGTGTAGATGATGCAAAAACGGGTTCGACTATGTAGTCAAGTAAACTGAATGGATAACAAGTTAGTGTTTGACTTCAAGCGACCTGAGAGGAATGTCTCGCTTCCGGTCTATACTCCATACAGAGCGTGTTGGCAACCCATGATATGACTCGGACTCTGAAGTATGCTTCCCCGCGATACTAACCCCGCGGGGTTCTCACGTGTCATGCATCATTAGTTCGAGGACCTGGAGGGGCAGAGATGCTGATACAACGAAAGGTTGCACCCAGCGCTTAAATTTCCACTTTAGGAATCGCAGCGGTGTCTTTGTAACCGAACCCCGCAAAGATCCTCAATTCCACCACAAATTTTACTCAGTCGAGTCTAGGTCGTTGACTGAGCACCAGTCCACAAACGGAAAAATAAGAGTGCCGACTCGGTTAGCGTTACCCCGGAATTTAGCAGTCGGCCCCAGGTTTCTAAGAGTCAGAATGCGGAGAAGTTAAGGTTGTAAACAGGCTTCCAACCAGTGTGAGATCTTGATTCGCCAATCAAGATGCTGATCATGTATCAAGGCCCGCAGTCCGCTTTGTATTAAGTGAATTGAAGTGGCTCTTGGCATTCAAGTACAAAAGGCGATCAGCAACCCATTTCCACCCTATAGATCTTACAACACATGGTCCTGATCTTGCAAACCATCCATAAGCGTTTGCTAGCAACATCACCAACCAAGCACAGCTCACCAGTCCTCAGTGACTGAGAGTGCATCATGGGCCGAAAGTACCTTGGCGGCTCCGGAGAGAGCCTGACTGTTTGGATCAGTCTCGCAGCATCAACTGTGCTAGTCTTCTATGGTTACGATCAGGTATGAGAAGCAAGCAGACAATCCCATAAGACGACCTCTGCTAACAAGATCAAACTCATCAGGGCGTTTTTGGCAACATTCTTGTTTCCAAAGATTTCATCGAGACCGTGGGCCATCCTTCTGTCGAGGCTCAAGGCACCATGACATCTGTATACAACCTCGGCTGTTTTGGTGGTGCGCTCTCAACTTTATACACAGGTGATAAGCTTGGGCGGCCCAAGTCGCTCATTGTTGGAAGTTTGATCATTGCCCTCGGCGCTATTATCCAGGCTACTGTTTTCGGCCCCACGCAGATGTACGTTGGACGCGTCGTAGCAGGTAAGACCTTGGCTCCTCATGTTATCCCTTTGTCGACGGAGGTTACTGATACTCATGTCTCAGGTATCGGAACTGGCATTAACACTTCGACTGCTGGAGTGTGGCAGTCAGAAACAGCAAAGACAGCCAGCCGTGGCAAGCTGATTATCATCCAGATGGCCAACTGCATCACGGGCTTTTCCATCTCCAATTGGTTGACACTCGGCTTCTCGTTCGTTCCAGGAAGCGCCAGTTGGAGATTCCCTCTCGCATTTCAGATCTGTGAGTTCCCTTCCATCTGCCCTTGAATAAGAAAGTCTCCATTGCTAATTTGCATTCCAAGTCTTCTCTGCCCTCGTCTGTCTTATGTGTCCTTTTCTCCCCGACTCTCCCCGTCTGCTTATGCGCAAGGAGAAACATGAAGAAGCGCTTGAGGTCCTTGCCGCGCTCGAAGGGCACGGTGCAACTGTGGACTCACCCTCAGTACGAACTCAATATGCCATCATCAAGGATATCATAGACAAGGAACACGGTGATGAGTGTACATGGTGGCAGCTGATCACCGGGCGTGGTCCATCAGGTGCAGTAAGGAGAATGATTCTCGGCGCATGGATGCAATGCATGAACCAGGTTAGTTTTAATTTTGCTCATATCCTTCACTTACACTTCAATGGTAAGTAGAGGGTTAACCTGAAGTACTAGATCTCGGGCATCAACGTAACTAGCTACTACATGACCTATGTCTTCATCAACGCCCTCGGCCTCAGCGAATTCATGGCCCGGGTTCTTGCTGCTGCTGGCTCGATCGACTACCTCGTCTTCTCTTTTCTCGCCTGGTTTGTCATTGAGCGTTACGGCAGACGTCGCGTCATGATGGTGTCTGCTGCCGCCTGTGCTGCCTGCTGGACCATCATCTCCATTGCCGCCTCCCAGATCGAACTCAGCAAGGGTAACCGTTTCTCATGGGGTTGCGCTGCCATCTTCGGCTTCTTTGCCTTCTTTGCGGCGTTCGGTATGGGCGTCTTGGCAGTGCCGTGGCTTTATCCTACAGAGGTGAACGCTTTGGCTTTCCGGGCTAAAGGTGCTAGCTTGGCTATGGCCTCCAACTGGTAAGTCAATAACGCAATTTTCTGGCAATGTTTACTAACACCATGATTTAGGATCATGAACTACATGGTTGCTCAGATTACACCTCCGGGTATTGCCAATCTTGGCTACCGTTTCTGGGTGATCTGGGCTGTCATCTGTGCTGCCTTCGTGCCAATCACCTACCTGTTTTACCCCGAGACTGCAAATCGTTCTTTAGAGGATATTGACCGCTTTTTCGCCGAACACCCGGATATTTTCGTTTTCCGCAACAAGACTGCTACTCAGCTCGCAAGGCCTGAGATTTACTTCGAGGCAGATAAGGCTATTGCTGAGCAACAAAAGATCCGAGGCGAGGTGGATGAGAAGAGCATTACTAGTGCAGTCGAGAAAGAGTTTGCTTGAGAGAATAGTTGATCGTGGAGTGTAATTAGTTGACACAGCCTAAATAGACAATGCTAATAGCTCTAATACCAATGAACTATCCTGTTCTGAGTGTTTGAGCTAGCAGACATTTAAGACCACTAGGTGAATACTCTATGTAACTCCATGATTTGCCAATATACAGTGAATTAACGTTTGTAGGCACTCTTAAATACGGTCATGGGTTCCAGGAATATCTCAATTAACTATAGTCTTTATTACTCCTTGAGCATGATCTCCGCGTTGGGTGTCAACTCCAAAGCGGGAAATGACGCATCTCCTACCCTGTACCTATGCCAGATTTAACCTCCAACGCATTACTGGTGTAAAATTCCAACAACCCCGCATTAGTGGATTTCCTGTTCTGATCCTGCCCCGGAAAGGGAGCACATCGTGATTGGCGCGGAAAGCCTGAAGCGGGACAAGCACTTCCAAGAGTCCAAGTGCCACAGAAATTGTGAGGAGAGACGTATGGGGTATTATACCGGTTAAATAGAATACACAGGTCTCATTACAGCGTCAGTCTTGTTTGTCCGCGTGGGAGATCCTCCACATATATAATAACCATCGATACCTGACAGGGCATTAGTCCTTGTTTCTCCCAGCTCACTCTTTCTGGATCTGTCTCCGATTGGAACTAATCTCTGTCTACCAATGCGATCATTCATATCTTCATTGCTGGTAGCTGGTCTAATGTCCGGTCTCGGTGCCGCGACATCGGCCAGAATGCCCCTAGACATACGACAAGAGGCAGCGTTCAGCAATCCGGTCCTATTCCAGGATCTTCCAGACATAGATGTTTTCCGGGTCGGCTCTGTCTACTACTACTCGACATCGACCTTCGCCTTCTCTCCTGGGGCTCCAGTCCTGAAATCCTACGACTTGGTGAATTGGACACCAGTAACGCACAGCGTTCCCGACGTTGCGGATTTTGGAAAAGAATACAGACTCAACGGTGACAATGACCGCGCCTATGTCAAAGGTATTTGGGCGAGCTCAATGAGGTATCGCGAGTCTAACGACAAATTCTACTGGATGGGCTGCATTCAGTCCACTGGCAAGACGTTCCTCTACACGGCTCCAGGTAATGGTGCCGCCGACAACGATGGCGAGAATGACAATTGGGAGTGGACTCTTGAAGGTACCATTGATGAGTGCTTCTACGATAATGGAATCTTCTTCGATGATGATGATACCATGTACGTAACCTGGGGCAATCGACAGCTCCGCGTTACTCAACTTTCCGACGATGGCTTGAGTGTCGTGCGTACCGAGACGATTTATGATAGTGGCGATGATTTGTATCTCGAAGGCGCCCATCTCTACAAAACGCGAGGCTACTACTGGGTATGTCCCACGAAAGTTGCCAGCGGCCAATACATCCTTCGCTCAACTGAGCTGTTCGGCACATACGACGTCCGGGAGTTCTGGGATAACCTTTCTGGGCCACTCTCCAACGCCGGCTATGCTCACCAGGGCGGCATGGTGGACACCCCCGAAGGCGACTGGCATTACCTCGCCTTCATGGATGCTTATCCCGCCGGCCGCATTCCTGTTCTGGCCCCCATCTCATGGTCTGACGATGACTGGCCATCAATTGTACTCGATGCCAATGGCGGCTGGGGAGTGACCTATCCAATGCCGGTCAAGACGGACAAGACTCTTCCCGGTGTCGAACGTCTTGATGACTTTTCCGCCTCAACCTTGCATCCAGAATGGGAGTGGAATCACAGCCCTGACTCGGAGTACTTCGAACTCGGGTCAGACGGCTTGATCCTTAAGACTGCCTCTGTCGTTGGGGATCTCTTTAATGCGAGAAACACTCTTACTCATCGCATCACAGGCCCACGATCTGTAGCGACCTGGCACCTCAATATCAGCGGTCTCGTCCATGGTGATCGTGCCGGTGCAGCCATATTCCGCGACGAATCTGCATATATAGGTGTGCACAAGGATACAAATGGCACCAAGATCGTATTTGTGAACGAGATCAATATGAACCAGCAGTGGCAGACTGTCAACAGAGGCACGGTCGCAGCAACAGGACCCCTCATAGACGCACACGAGATCTGGCTTCGTGTTGATGCTGATGTGACCCCAGCTTTCGGCCTGTCTCCTGTGAGGGAGGCACATTTCTACTATAGTCTTGATGGGGAGAACTGGAAGCAGCTCGGCACATTTGTACTCCACAACAGGTGGCAATGGTTTACAGGCTTCCGTTTCGCGGTGTTTAACTTTGCGACTGTTAAGCTGGGTGGTCAAATAACAGTTAAAAGCTTTCAGAATGCGTTAAGTTGAATAGTTTTTAATATGTCTGAAGTACAGGCCCAAATACGCCATGCGAGCTCTATCTCATTTCTATCTAAATAAGGGGGGAAGTGCTGATCGCCTTGGAAAAGGGAACACGGCCGGCGGCTACCCTAGATTAAGCGCAGGTAGCTAATAAACCTCCACTCACACGGCCGGCGGCTAGATAAGCGAACCAATCAGATCTCCTTACAGGAGGCTCCATGTCGCCGGCGCGGAGGTCGTGGGGTCAATCTGGGGTCTAGAATGATAATTCTACAGCGCTATCAGTGGACAATGTAGCTGAATCGGGTTGGCAGGCACGCGATATGAATTGGTTATGATCTGGTTGAGCTGAAGTCGGGCTTTTCCGACAAGATAAGAATAAGTAAGAACTTGGAGTTTTTAGTCACACTTCAGCGTATCACAGAAGATAACGTTCATAGATCTCACTGGCTAGGTTGTGGCGGAAGCCACCGATTAAAGTTAGGTGGCGATAAAGCTAAGCTGGATCCTTTCTGGCTTATCAATTGGTCTTATGATTTATCGATTAGGGAGATAAGCTTTACAGCGTGGTTTTTCTTTTTGGATATCAACCCCAGACCCCCCCCCCATTTAGTTCCTGTTAAAACGCTTGGCCTTTGTTTCCAACAGCTGATTTCTAGTGTACTCCTATTGATTGACTTGGTACTGCGCGCTCTCCCTGTCTCAACCCAAGATGCAGTCAGACGGCTCAGACACTAAGAATGGCTTCGGGGTCACTTCCGACTCGGAACCGGGGCAAGTCGGCCCGGTGAGGCGACGATTCGGATTCAACTTCAGCCTCGAAGTTCAACAGGAAGAGAGCTCTTTTGCAAAGTCGAAGAATTTGTCCAATGCGGATTTCGACCCGATCCCACCTTCGAAGCGAACCTGGAATTGGGGTGCCTATGTGGCTTATTGGATGGCAGATGCGTGGGCTGTGTCGAACTGGGAAGTCGGTAAGTTTGCTATGTTATTTATAGCCACAGGAAGAGCGCGAATTGTTAATGTTTCGTCGTCACGTAGCCTCATCAATGATTGCTGTCGGACTGAGTTGGCGAATGGCAATTGGAGCCTGTGTTCTTGGTAATTTTATCATGGGCCTCGTCATTACGGGCAATGGAAGAATCGGAGCTATTGTAAGTTTCTCACTTCGTGATTGTGGCCCCTCATCGACTGACTTGTTCACAGCTGCACACCCCCTTCCCAGTTCTCGCTCGCATGCCCTTTGGCTACTACTTCAGCTACTTTGTTGTGCTGTCCCGCTGTGTCCTTGCCATTGTCTGGCTCGGGTAAGTGCACTTTGTCCTCTTGATGCTGCAAGGTTCGTGACTGAGAGATGTCTTATAGTGTGCAAACCACGACTGGAGGTCAATGCATGACCGTTCTACTGACCGCCATTTGGCCGAGCTTCGCCAACATCCCGAATCACATTCCAGCATCTGAGGGCATCACCACTGCAGGGATGTGTGGATTCGTGCTCTACTTCCTCCTTCAGCTTCCCTTCTTGTGTATCCCATACACCAAGGTACTACCACATATATCCTTCGGGAACTGGACAATAGGCTGATAATTGCAGGTTCAATATTTCTTTGCCTTCAAGAGTATCATCGCTCCGATCGTCTTCCTGGCTGTCTTTGGTGACACATTGCATAAGGCCGGCGGAACGATTAGCCACAGCACAGTGATTAGCAAGGGCACTACCATTCACGGTGCCACTTTGGCATGGGCCTTCTTTAATAGTGAGCGAGGCAGTTCCGGTACTCTCTTTCATCCTCTAATAACTGAACAATTTAGATCTCAACGGAGTCTTGGGTAACTACTCCACGCTCGGTCTCAACATCGCCGACTTTTCGAGATATGCCAACAAGCCCAGCGCTCAGAACGTGCAAGCCATCGTTATCCCCTTCATCTTCAGTACGATTCTCCTTTTCATGCACCCTGTTCAAATTGCTAATCAGTGTCATCAGCCATTGTCGGTCTCCTTGGCATTTTCACCGCAGCTGCTTCCCAATCTGCGTACGGCGAGGTTCTCTGGAACCCCATTGATATCATCAACTTGTGGCTGAAATCTGGTTCCTCCGGTGGTCGTGCTGCAGCTGCCTTCGCCGCCATCGGCCTGCTGATCGTGACGCTTGGTATCAACATTTCCGCCAACTCAATTAGTGCCGCCAACGATTTGATGGCTTTTGCTCCCCGGTATATCAACATCCGACGCGGTCAAATTCTCGCCGCCGTAATTGGAAGCTGGGCCTTTGTTCCGGTAAGTAATTGCAACTTGTATCTTTGTTGCTAAAACATATCATTCTCCAAAATAACAACCTCGATTAACTAAATGGCTGACCTTATGCTGTAGTGGAAAATCTTAGCATCGGCTCAAACGTTTATCGCCTTCCTCAACGGCTATACAATCTTTCTGGGTCCTATGACTTCTATCCTCATGACAGAGTACGTGCACCCCGACCTTTGCCTATTATAACTCTGTAAGAGTACTCTGACTCTAATCCTTCTCCAGCTACTATATTCTCCGCCGCGGCAAAGTCTCGGTCCCGGACATGTACGACTTGCACGGCATCTACCGCTACTCGCAGAAATGGGGAACCAACTGGCGTGCTGTGGTCGCCTTCTTAATCGGCTGCACCCCGCCTTTTCCTGGCTTCATTGATAACATTGTGCAAGCGGGCGGTGGCCATACCGGTGTCTCGCTAGGAGGTCAACGCCTGTAAGTCCTACTTTCCACCCTGCTCTTCTCTATCATAACAATGCATGCTGACTGAAATCTGTCCATAGCTTCTACATCGGTTACGGCTACTCTTTCTTATCTGGTGGCATCTTCTATTATCTCCTTAACCACTTTTTCCCTGCCCCTGAAAGCATGGTGGAGTTTGCTATAACTGGAGAGGACATTATTGCTGCCCAAGACGCCAAGAATTTGGAAATCAAGCAATCAGGATTTACGAGTAAGGAGTCTGCTTAGACAAAACATCAGAGTATAGTTGTCAATATGAGTAGGCCACGAGTCTCAGAAAGGCTTAGAGAATAAAGGGATAAATCAGGGTTTATATTGAGATAGAAATAGTCTAAGCTGGCTATATATCGTATTCTCTCATAGCCTCAAGAAGTCTATAAAGCAGATACAGTTTTGTCCTGAACAGAATCCGTCCGACTTGTCACGCAGTTGTTTACCAACCCCAGAGATTCGGACTACAGGAGTAAATACCTATAATGAGGCTTGATGATGACCTCTGTTTCTATGCTCTGTCTCTTATCTTACTTATGACAATATACTAAAGCTTTACCTCATATGGATCTTGGTGCAATGTTACTATGTGTCATACTCCTCCCATTAAGTCTGGCTAAAGAATGCCCAGCGCCTTGAGGAATGCGTCGGCCATTAACACTCGCGATTGATACAGGAACAGCCCACCTATGCGGCCTGGTGGTATCTGGAAGTCGTAGTGTTCTTCTACGCGAGTCCCTCCCAAGGAACTGAGAAGCTCAACAAACTCCTTCATCCAGGGCTTGTTAATAAGGTAGAGGTTATCCGAGTCTTCCTCTTCGACGTCGCGGCGGCTTGGATTTCTGTTTGAAGCTCCCGCCGTCGTTGTGTTAGCTAATCTAGCATCAACATCCCCTGCCTGCTGGGCAACACCCCCGGACTGTTCAGCTGGTGAATTGGCCCCAAGCTCTGATGATACCTTTGAGTATTGCACTTGAGGCACCTCAGCCTGGTGAAACGTTCTGGGACGAAAGACATAGTCCCCGACGTTGACCCTTGTCGAGGGGGACAATCCACCCATTCGGCGTTCCACGACAGCCGTGAGATTCCGATATTGCTCGTTCTGTCGGTCTTGACTCGTCCATAGGTCCTCTCTCCGGCTCACAATATTCTTCAGCTCCTTAACCTGCGCCTTAGACTCTGATATCCTGCCAAGATACTTAAGACACTGCACCCTCCTAGTGGTCATCCATCGTTTCTGCTCAAGGCTGCTAACCTCGTCAATGTTGGTGCCTCTGAACTTGCAAATGTCGTGGGAGCACTGGTCAATCTTATCGAGGACGAAAAGAACAGTTTCCCAGTCCCCAGAGTTGAAGTACACCTATAACCTGCTTAGCTCTATAATGAGGAATGCTTCCCTGTGTCGATGTGTCTTACCTCTGCCAATTTATCGTAGATATCAAGTTGACTCCGAGTGTCGTACCGCTGGATTGCATCCCGTAAACTCTGATCAAGAGGGGGTAGATCTTGTGTATTGTTGGTGGCGCCTGGTATGATTGGGCGATCGAAAACAAGCAATTTTGGATCGACCGCGACGCACGTTCCGTCATGCGCTTCGGTTCTGGGGATCAGAAATGCAGTATCAGCAGGCTAGAGCTCTGTGGCAGCGCCCTTATCGCCGTGCTTCAATTCCCCGAGCAATATCGCAACAGACCCGCATACTTTGCAAGCCACACCGTGTCCACAAATGAACTAATTGGCATTTTGGAAGAGATAGACGATCGGGGATGGCAGGTTGTAGACGTGCCTCTCGACGGGTTTGTGGACAAAGCCAAGGAAGCCTGGCACCAGGACTCCAAAGATGGCGTAACTGACAGGCTCAATTCTCCAGCATACCGCATGCTTGGCACGTCGGCACTCTTCGATGAAACCAACCGTTACAGCGCAGATTTCCGGGACAAATTGGAGCCTGGGTGGGATGAAGACCGAGAAGCGCTGAAGGTGAGCCTGAAAAGACTTCTCGTCTGAATCCCTGATCCTAGGAGGCAGAGGCAAGCCACATATGATTCCTCTTCCAGGAGTGTTGCATCTAATAAGTTTCTAACAGAGGTGTTTTTAGTTATATGAGCCAAGGCGCATAACAAGGTTTAGCTCTTAGGCATAATTAACTTTAAATATTACCTGTTGACTCATCGGTCTCCCTTTATAGAAAAGGTGCTTCAAGTGTATATAACCCTGGCCAATCTGCTCCCCCTTCTCCTAGCTCACCTTGGAATGTATCCAGAGTCTGACCTAAGAAAGAACCTCCTGAAGCGTGGCTGACATGATCAATAAGTGATCTGTCGTTATAGCCATGGTGCGGTTTTACGACTGGGGATGCCTCGCTAGGAACTTGGTTTGCCTGGTCGTGCTTAGATATATCTGCCTCTAGTACAGGATGCCCGGGGTTATGCCTCCGAACAATTTGGACCGAAATGTCCAACAGCTTCGATGCTGAAGGTGACTGATCTCTGGCTTCGCGCAGGATCTTCCAGACGTCAGCTAGGTCATCCACCTGGCCATCCGCCTGGTTTCCATGTGCGAGGCAAGCATCCAGGACGAAAACATTGCATGCGACAAAAATGCTGCGAAGTTTGACGTTCATCTTTTGACGGAACAACGCGAACGGGAGGTTCTCGGTGCTCAGTTGGTGTTCCATCTTGATGATCATCCGAGCTGACTCCAGGCAAACATGACGAGAGTATGCAAAGGCGGGTTCAACGGTGCCGCGGGCAAGAAACGGCACGTGTAGCTTGCAGAAGCGTGCATAAAGTACCATATTGAGCAGATACTTCTGCGTGATTATTCGAGGAGAATACCAGGAACCGGTAGCGGCCGTTTTAGTGTGGGCGTTGCGGTTGAGGTCAAAGAACGGCGGGAGGTCTCGCATAAACTGCCTGAGTCTGGCGTCCTCCTTCATTACTCTATTGTATGATGCGGTATCGGGGTTTGGCGCCACGTTTTCCTCCCAATCTGGGAGATCGTAAATTAATTCTGCCAAGCGAATGCGCTGGAGTAGATAGGACATGTCTGTTGCTTCGTCCAAAGGGCGATCATCGTGTTCACCGTTTCCGACATCCGCATCGTCCAGATGGCGGGGCTTCTTGACTGACGTGGGACCTGACATACTGGGATATATGTCTTGCTGAGAGACTGATAGTCGCGACAGGAGCCTGTATTGATATGTTCAGACAACGAAGCTGAGGAAGAGCGTCCGCTTACCAGTCCGTTGCCGTAATATACCACCATACCCTGCGCCCGATCTCCGTCTGTGTCTGAGAGCATTGTAACCCTTCCGTGTCAGATGGTTGACTGTGGAAATCAATGCGGTGCAGCTCTAGGGCCCGAGCCATGACAATGGCTTGAGCAGCAAGTGACCGAGCCCTTCTCGAGATGCCTTCCCGGCAACACAGCTGGAAGAACACAATGACCATGGCCTGCGTACACTCTATTGTTAAACGCGAAGCGCGGTGTGTATAGTCGATAACATCCAGGGACGCTCGAAGCCACATCATTGACTGTGAGTCTGCTGTCGCTATATCAGGGAAAAGGCACCTGTGATTGTCGAGAATCGTCCACATGTAGCTGCTGCTAGAACAGATAGCCAGCAAAAGTAGCAATGTGCCTGTGTCGGAAACTCGGCCCTGGTCCATATCATTGAAGAGGGAGTCAATGACGCGGTGGAGCGACGTGGTGTGGATGACATGGTGAAATGGACTGACATCGGCAATGAATTTGTTCACCAGGATGTGAGCTTCGTGACGGAGAGGCACGTTAACGCACCTGATGGTCTTGGGTTCAGCAAGCGATGCAGTATCGACTCCAGCAAAGCCCCCATAATTGTGATTAAAGGACACCGACTCGGTGATTTCCAGGATCGGACGAGTGCAAACTACTAAAGGATCTTCACCACCCAGACCCTGACAACACTTAGTGTTAGATATTAGTTGGTCCAGTGATTCTAATAAGCGAACCCACTAGAGTATCTTGTATTGAACACGATTTCTCAAGCGTCAACACGTCACTGGTAACGTTCTTGAGCCTCGAGGACATAAGCAATGATGGGGCCAGGTCACTTCGGCTGAGGTTCTCAGGCGACTGTTCAGGCTTGCTGTCTCTGTCTGCAATTACAGCCTCCAGGTGTGCAATTCTTTCCAACAGCTTTGTTGAGGAAAATTCTGCGTCCACGGGTATCTCGGAGATTGAGGCCGGACGACGCTTCCCAGTGACCGAGTCGCACTGGACTCCGCGGATTTTGCAGTTAGAACAGGGATTGGCACGATTGCATCGAAGCTTACGGGCCCGACACAGACCGCATGAAGGAGAGAGCTTTCGCTGCTGTCGCGTCATCTTGAACAGACAGTATGTTTCATTCGGGTCCATTTTCCATGGGATGTTGCTCTCTACTATATAAATTCTCGCGGCGTTGCGGAGATAAGAGACTCATAGTTCCGATTACTGCATCCACGGCTGAGGTGGCGCAGTGGGGATGCCGCAGCTAGCCAGTCCTGTCCTTTAAGTGTGTCTCTTTGCGGACTCAGATTATCAGCGAGGTCGACACATTCGCCAAACGGAGGTTATCCAGAAACAGCTCAAAGTTATCCCGTGCTGACAGATGAATAGCGTGTCAGGGGGCGGCCGCCCTATCTTTGGGTACAGCAACAGCTGGTCAAGAACCCTATTGAGCTGGCACCAAGCACTTCACTTTCGCTCCCTTTGACAGATACGGTTTTGACAATGCTATCTGAAGATTTACTGTCTTTTTTCGCGACTGGCAGGACACCCGCCCGCGGACCGCTGCTTACGGTCTTTCAGCTTCTAGATCGAGCTTCATGATCCCATTGCTTTTGAGGTATATTCGTCCTCCGCGGAGTCTATATCTGTTAAAACTAGGCACGAGTAATGGTTCATGGAGGGTGGGCGCTTGGAGCGGCTTTTCATATTTGATATGTCCCTGATACCTCGCTCCATTAAATCAGGTTGTCTGGCCTTGTTTCAGCTACAGCCGGCGGACGATTGTGTAACAACTCTAGTTTAATCTAAACACATAATTTAACTTTCGATAATATAGAAGATCTGTTTTCCAAAAATGCAGACGGGAAACTGCTCCATCAAAGGACCGCCAATTCCCTCATAGAACAGATGAGCTTTGTCGTCGCCAATCCCACGGAATTCCTCGGAAATGATCACCAGCTCAGGCACAAGCTATTACAGCAGGCAAGGTTACTAGCAGTTGCACTGGAGGAGCCGTTCGAGACCTTGCAGCGTCTCGCGTTCGCTGTAAATAAGAAAGATACTTTTCTACCATCCGATAAGCTACAGCAAGGCTATCGCAAGACTTCTTGAAGTAACTGAATTCAGTGGTCAAGATGCAGATTGGAACAAGCCATGTTTACCAGAGAGAAGTCTATAATGATTACGGAGCAACAAAGCTGACGAAGGCATCCCACAGCCCCCTCCTCTGATCACCACAAGAATTGCTCAAGAGCATGGTATATTCGCCACCATCGCCAAAGCATCTGGTCCTGTCTCTTTCGATGACCTCCAGAAAATTAGCGGACTCGGCACTAGCGTACTCGCATCCATCATGAACTACTTATGCACTCAAGAAACGGCTGTGGAACCTGCGCAAGGGCTCTACGTTGCCTCGCGGCTCACTCCTTATATGGCGCCTCCATTGTTTGTAGACGCCGTTTTGCACTACTAGGTCTTTCACACCAGATACTGTTTCCCTTGCTAATTCATCTATTCATTGAACCAGCCACGACAGCATTTTGCCAGCCATGGCTGCCCTGAATGGCGTCTTACGAGATCCTAATGAAGCCCTAACTTCCTTTAATGTTGGACACGGCACTGATGAGGGCTTCTACAAGTGGGTCGAGTCTCGTCCGGCGCTGCATGGCGCTTTTCACAGATTCATGGACGCACAATTCTGAGGCCTGCCTTCGTGGCTGGCTGTTATTGATCCAATGACTGAGTTTTTCCTCAATCTTGACAGCAACGAGATTGTATTCGTTGATGCCGGAGGTGGCAACGGGCAGCAGGTGATGGCACTGCTCAACGTTTGCCCGCAACTTAAATGCCATGTCATTGTACAGGATAGACCCGATGTGCTCGCCAAATCACCTTTTGTTTCGGGTATCGAGAAAATGGCTTACGACTATTTGTCTGAGCAGCCTGTAAAAGGTGCGTTAATGATCCCAAAACTGGCCGGTTTGCCTTGTAATCCTTGGGTTTGTTAAGATTGTAGACTGACTCAGTTGCTACCTTCTGAGCAGGGGCTCGCATATACTATTTTCGCCAGATTATGCACAACGATGATACGACTTGCCTACGTATCTTGCGGTCTCATGTTTTGGCCATGGGGCAAAAGAGTGTCATTTTCATCGACGAAAAAGCGTTACCCGACTATACACCAAAAGGAAACCCCGGGACCGAGTATACAACGGCTCTTAGCCTGTTGATGAAGGCAGTCTTCAACGCTCAGGAGAGACACGAGAGACACTGGAGGGAGCTTCTGAACCAAATGTGATTAATTGTCAGGGACATTAGGGGGTTTACCAAGTTTGACGATGCTGGGATCATAGTATCTAAAATGACTTCTTGGAGCCTTGATTGGGCTCGGCTGCAGAGTACACCCAGCTTGTGGGGCTGGAGGCTCGTGTGAACCATTAATAGATATAAGAATTCAGTTGTCTTTTGTTTCCAGTTTCACTCAGAAGTATTGTTGTCAGGGGCCGCAGCCAGTCATAAGGCCATGCTGTGATACTCCACTTTATTATATGAAGTCGCTCATCACGCAATCGTTACCGGTACTGTACTGCTGCCTACTAATTGTAACAACAACTTCGAGCAAGTTTGCTTTCGCCTGTCATTTTGAAAGAAGGTCTTGATTCTTCTTTTTCTTCCGCGTGCGAGAGTCGGTAATGTACTTAATTCTTAAAACCGCTGTGCACCTCCTATCCTACTGTTTATTGCTTGTCCTTCTTACAAGATACGTTACGTGAGCATAGTCCATGTGAGAATGCCTCGCACAGGGAGCCAGGACCATGCCCATATCCTCTGTAATTAGTATCGGTTGCCACGATGTTACGATACATCAGCACGCACACCAAGGTCGAGCACTGGCCTTTTGGACGTTAGTCGGGTTCTAAGCCCAAACAAAGGAAGTGTCTAGCATCACGTACAACTTCCTTTACAAGGATTTGGACCACAGAGCCAGACTCTTCTTAGTGAATAACGTGCCGCATACCGTCGTGCGCGTAGCTCGAGCTCTTCAGGATAATTACAATCAATGCCAGCTTTAGCGTCGCGTCGAGTCCACTCACAGCCGATAAAGTGTTTCCCACATCGCTTATTACATGTATGGCGGCATCTATGTCGTGCTTCTTTCTGTAGTACAAGTTGTTCCGATCCATACGATCCATGGGATCGCTGAGCCAAATAAATCGAGGAGACGCTTAGGAGTGACTCTTGCGCAGCGGGCCATGAGGTTCTTCTCAGCTAGACGTCCCGCCACATACACAGGTCGGAACTAACAGCGTAGACGCTTCACGCAATCTCCGGCAATCTCCGTGCCTACTGTGTCTCTTCCCTGCAGGTGGTGCTTTGCCTTCAGTCAATGGCCTACCAACGTATGTTTACGCGAGAAAAGGACTGTTTAAGTAGATGGCTGAGCTGTTGCAGCCGGCAAAATCGTTACACCGAAGTCAGGAGCCTAAATATAATTAACTTCACACTCCACCATTCCTATGTTCGCTAGGATCATTTTATCTCATAAGGTCCGGTTCCTGAGGGCTGCAGCTTGTTTAATGCAAAGTATATTAATTTAAAAGCAATAAGAGGATTTTTGTAAACTGTCTAAAACCGCTTATAGCGTACTCAACGGCCAAAGTTAAGACTTGGTTCGCTTATGCAACCTCACCATCTCGTAGAAGTAAATCTGCAAAGAAGCATCTCAACTCGTTAGCTTAGACTGGCCCGTTCGGCATAAAATAAGCCACTTTCTTTGGTCCAATCTCGTCGTTGGCATGCTCAAAGGCGCGCTGCCAATCAGACAAGGCAAATTTGCCTGTCGTCTCAATTCCACCACGTTTACCAATGGGCAATGCTCCGGTTTCCACAAGCCTAATAAGTTCATCGGCTTGCTGGCGGGTATACATAAATGTTCCTTTTATCGTCAATGCCTTGAACATCATCAGGTGGTATGGAAATTCGACATTGCCAAGGATACCCCCCATAATACTAACGCGACCATGAGGCCGAAGTGCGGTGATGGCAGACATTATGTGTGTGGGATTATTTCCTAGCTTTGGTGATATGTCGAAATAGACGTCAGCAGGGCCCTCTGCTTGAAGAGCCGCAGCGTCTGCTTCGACATTCCCAGTTATGGGGACAATGACAACGCGGCCTTCGCTGCCCTCAGCTAATTTCTGGAGCTTTTCCTCATTTCGACCCATCGCGATGATTTTGCCAGCTCCGAGAGCTTGGGCAACCAGCACGGCGGCGCTGCCGAAGTTTCCTGTAGCCGGAGCCACTATCACGGTTTCCCCAGGGCGAAGAGAAATATCACTAAGACCGCCATAAGCAACCGCCAGTGTACTGATATACCCAAGATCGTCGATACCATAGCCAAGTGTGTTGAGCCTGTCTTCGTCCAGAATATGTACGCACTCAGCGGGAACTTTGACAAGCTCTGCCCAAGTACCGTTTCGCCATTCCCCAGACATCAAAGCTTCACTCTCAGATGTGGACCCCATGTGAATTCCTTGCAGTAGAGGCGTAGCGACATTACTGTCCCGAGGCCGTATCACGCCATCGGTAAACACTAGCATGCCCGGCTTCAAATATGGCGTGTCAGGTGCTGGCGCAGCAACGCGGCAGATTGCGTTCGTACCGGGAACCAGAGGAAGAGGGTAGTTGTATCGTCTGGGGTTGCCATTGCAAAAGACGTCCTTCGCATATGAAACGATGGTGGAACATAGAGGGCGAAGGATGACAGAGCCTGCGGTTGGCAGCGGTGTTGGTAGTTGCACGACTGAGCCTGGCTCAGTCGCTGAGCGGAACTGCAGTCCCTTAAAAGTTGTTGGAAGGTTGTGCGCTTGGTGGTGTGACATTGCGAAGCACTAACCCTGGCGTAGCTTAACAGGTGGGATTAAATTTCGAGAAGTTAGAATGTGATGAAAGGTCTATTGTAAAACTGAGGGACCGAATATGTCACTTTACGTGTTGAAACCCTCCATGTATTTATTAACATCTTTGTGTACAAACTTTGTGTTGTTAGCTGAATCCTGCTTGTCTCTGGAGGACTTTAGATCTTATGGCCGTGCCGGCTTTAAGCGGAGGTAGTGTTGTGTGCGCCACTAACCCGCGGCCTTTTATGGCGATACAGTAGCGTTCTCATCTTGTTCTACTAACAGTCAACGCTCCATTGCCAAGGATAATAAAGTACAAATGAGAGGCACGGAGGTAGTGTTATCGGGCGGCGGCGAACAATGCGAGTCTTAGTGGATTGCGCTGCCTGTAATTCAATATAGGCGCCCAAAAGTCAAAGCTTGCAATACGAGACCTGAGGCTTCATGTTCCATTTAGTCACGACTCGAATCTGCGCGCGATTCTACTCTAATCAACCAAGATAAATTGTCATCACGAGCTAAGATGTTTCTTTTTTCATTATAACCGCAGTAGGTACAAATTAGGCGGTGGCATGATTAACGCACAATTGCACGAAACAAGAGAATGGCTTTATAAGCATTGCGCTAATTGTTGCAATACGCTGTGATCTATTTTGCATGACTTGCTTATGTCGTGATTGTGACATGCTCCTCCATTGAGCTCCTGCTTCGAACCACCATCTTGATTCCCGTTCTTCCTCTGAATAATAGCGAGTATCGGGGCTGGGTCACAGTATGGCTTGTAGTCTTTGATTAGACCGTTTTCGTCAAAAGTGACTACAACTACCTCGCTAAAGTCAATATCCTCCCCCAAAATGACAGGGGATACCTCGAGCGCAGTTGTAAGTACTATACCCCCAAGATTCATGCCCTGGCTCGAGACTGTGCAGGACTTAATTCGCCAGAAGGAGAGGAGCTGCCTAAGCCATTCAATAGCCCCAGCATGCCCATGGAAGGACTTTTGCGTTCCGTGGATAATGCAGTCAGGACTGATGTTACGATTTCAGCGGTTACGTCACGTGTAATACCGGCTTTTCCAACGCTGAGATATCAATAGATTAGATATATCATTTTAACTATAACTCCTTCGAATACACTGCTAAGGCGCAATCTAATAGTATTACTTTTAAAGATTGGTTTGGCTATAATGAATTTTTAACAGATATCGATAATCCTGACTTTATTTAGAAGGAGCCATTCTTTAAGCAGCCTAAAAAGTCAGTAGGAGCACATCGAGGTAGCCAAGCTATTACTAACAACTCTAGGTATCAAAACTAACAGGGCAGACCATTGTTGTATGGCGTTGTTCTTTGCTTCCAGTTCAAGCGCTGCTTGCCGGTAGGCGAAGTGACCCGGATTAAGAACTGGCACCATTCGACATCGTTATATGACATTTCTCACGTGCTAGTCCCTCTGTAAGTGCTTAGAAGAGTGGACCGTATTATGTCTCTACCTAACTTTGAATCTATTTCTATTTTGCCCAAAACACCTTATAAAGCCGGCTTGCAAATGATTGACATATTGCTGTCAGGGGGTACTCCCAGGGTAAGCTTTTAGTCCCCCAAAGCGTCCTGATTCGTGTTTACGCTAGTGAGTTCCCGCAAATCGGCATTTCTGAGTTCAAGTGCCGGAATTAAAATACTAGTCATGCAATACATGGTGAGGTTTTCCATAGCGCCATAGCCAAGCCAATGTGGAGTTACCTGAGACACACTATCCCAACCTCCCGCAACTTCCCCAGAGTCCGGCCCGTCAGATACCAGTTCCAGGACTATTAGTTCCAGCTGCTTGGGCGGCAGTTTGATCCGGGATTTCCGCCAGCATGGTTCCTCTGTCTTTGCAAGGATATGGGATCCAAAAGTGGGCCTTCCCGCCTCAGTCAAAGCTCAGCACTAAGGCAAGACGGAAATGGATTTTAGTGGCTCTTTGAGTTTCGTTTTCGAGTCGAGTGGTATTTGTGATTTATCATGTCTCAGGCGTATTAGGCAAGTATCTAATCCAGTTACTACAAGTATGTCTTATGTATACGGTTCAGCCATAGCTAGAATCTATTATAGTCTATTCCAATAATGTGACAAGTCGTAATACTTGGTCAGGTGCCAGCTAGGTTCGTAATTCGAATGCAGCTACATATTGCAAGAGACAAATCCACGCCATAACGCTACAGTCACATGTTCGTAGCCGCCCCAAGCTTGGCGATATCATTATTAGTGCATTAATTTAGAGTTTATGGTTACCAGCCTCCCCATTACAAGACAATCACGTGCTTCTTCATGACGGCAATATCCATGGATATTTTATTTGATATTGATAAGAAAAGCACCCTTTAGCGCATATTGCCGTTAAAATAATCCAGGAGAGTGTGATAAAAAGCCTTCTAGATGGCATAAAACAAGGATTGAGATATGGAGAATTGAGGACCACAATACACACGTTCCTATAGATACTGTGGGGGTCTCTAAATCGACCATCCCCTGACCTATGTACCTCCGGAAGGACATCCTCGAGTACACCCTGCAGCAAATTTTCTCAGGCAGGGAATTTTCAGCTAGCCGCTTTTATATTTAAACTCGGGGTTCAAGAAAGGACATGACTTATTGATTCTACCGCTACTACTGGTGGCCGCCTCCAGTCCGGCCCCCATAATTAACCTCTGAAGTACCGCCCCTTAATCCCAAACAGGAGTAGATACTGGCGATCGACGACGAAAGGCTTCTCCCGCACTGTTAGGGCCAAGGATCAGACTAGCCCGATGCCGCTACTCACAGGATGAGGCACCCGGAATTAGGGCTGATGTCTGCTTTGTTAGGGTGCCCGAGCGCAAGAATCCTTGTATTTGTACATCTTGTAACATTGTTGTTATCAGGTCGAACTACTGCTAGAGTGGATCTTAAGGTTATGTTAAGGATGCAAATGCCAGGTATGTTTGCAATAAAGATCCTTCTCTAAGGTCTTATAAGCCCTGCTAACTCCTTTTCTCCCTATAGCATATATCTGCTATATCTAATAGAGAGCTTAGTATTCTGAATTACATATATAAACAGCATTCTGCTCAAGAGATGAGATTAGATACTGCGATGTGACATCCGTTATGTCCCTCTAGCGTTCTATACTACAACGCTAAGATTTAATGTGGCGTAAGTAAATGTGGTCTAGATTTCTTTGCGATATGTGCATTGGCCTTGCGGCAAGTTCCGCAAAGAGCAAACTCCTTAGCGTTTATCGTTCCCTGCTCTCCGTTGGCTCCCCGTATTATCCTATGCCGGTACCCCGGGGCTGACGCCACAGAGACGTTTGATTCACTGGCGTTGGCCCAAACCTTGCTGGGGCTGTGAGCACCTATAAAGTCCATGCCCTTGGAATATCGCACTGCAATTAAAACCTCAAATTGTGGCCTTTTCATTTTAATCAATTCCTAGGCCATAACGTGGACTTATTCTGATGTTGCCATTGTCGTGCCTTCAGTCACTTACTTGCCAAGAACTTTTTCTATAATAAAGCCCCAATGTTAGGATCTGTTAGATCCGTCGAGCAAGCCACGCTTTGCGTCCGCATTCGAGGTCTTTTACAATCACTATGAGTTCACCTGAAGCTCTGGCCCCAGGCCCGGATGTGTCTAAGGGTACAAGCTTGGTCGCGGGAATTACAGTTCTGCAGAGCATATGTTTTACTCTTATCGCAATTCGCATCTACAGCCGCACGATGCCTGTAGTACACCTTTGGTGGGATGACTACTTTATTATAGCGGCAATTGTAGGAACCCCGTCAAATCCTTCTGTCCAGTCGATCTCTTAATGCTAAATACCTGGTTTAGGTCTTCTCCACCGCAAATTGGATCCTGACGTGCATCAGTGTCAGCCACGGCCTTGGTCGACATAGTTACTACGTCTCGCCAGATGAGATAGTCCAGGCTGAAAAATTCCTCTTTATTAGTCAACCCCCCTTCGCCTGGGCTCTCGCTTGTGCCAAGATCAGCATCGCCCTTTTGCTTATCCGCATCCAGCGCAGCAAAAGGCTCTGGACGTTCTTCCTCTATGGTATGGTGATTATCCAAATCCTTATTGGGATCACTATAAACGCATTCCAACTCTCGCTATGCAAGCCCCTTGCTGCAGTTTGGGATAAGACCATCCCAAACTATAGGTGCATACCAGAGGCGGTGCAAATAAGTCTTTATGTCACTGCGATATTGTCGATCCTCACGGATGTGATTCTATCGCTACTACCGTTATCATTTCTTAGGCATGTTCGGAGATCGATGAGAGAGAAAATTGCTATTGGATTTATTATGGGTTTAGGGCTCCTTGCCAGCTGTGCTTCGATCTATAGGTTAATCATCGCAAACAGCTATAGCGTTAATGGTGGGTTACTCGGATTTAATTTAAGGATGCTGAACGCTAACGAAGGTCACAGGCGACACGCTGATTAGCATGGTCGGGATAACTTTTTGGAGTATTTTAGAGACGCAGTTGGCGTGAGTCATCCCTCTCACCTGCACATAGCCACTTGGCTTGGCCAAGCACCTAGGACTTATCCCAATCTGTTTGTGTGTAAACATAACTAACACATACCACGCAGAATTATAGCCGCATGTGTCCCTTGCTTGAAGCACCTCTTTGAGCGCGCTCTGAATAGTCTTGGCCTTATTTCGACGACGACGAGCAAGTGCAATCGACAAGGGTATATTAACCATGAGGACTCAGTGACGATGCCGACCCACGAGCTGTCAGTAATCCGATCTGTGGAGGCCACAACCCCAGCCGCAACACTTGAAAGTGGTAGCCGTGGGACTAGTGAGGAGATAATCCTGCGCTCGTAAAGCCTAGTAGTCAATAACAATATAAATTGTAGAGTATTAGGGTAAAAAGCATGGCATTGCCAGATCTGCTTAACATAGCCTCAAGCCCCTCCTATCCTCATTGAGCCTCCCAGATCCAGACACCTTGGCCCCAAGGCCTAAGGGATCACGGCGCCACCCGTACCTTACAGTACAAGAAGGCTTGTCTCGTAAGCATTGCGGTCTCTACTCTGCTAGCTGGAAGGTTCTGGCGGATCACCTCAGGGCCAAACACCACGATAAATTGAAGCTTACAGCCGAAAAGAAAAGCCGATAGCACTGGCTGCGAGACCATATCTAGTAAGGAGTTCTGTTCCAGAGCTGGACAGCGAATAATACTCGGGGGTCATGGCTCGTTAGCAATGACAACGACTCCAACGGCAAGTCTATACCCAGCAGCATTCTTCTTCAGGCCAGTCCGACTCCGATTAAGCTCCTTGCTCAGAAGCTGTTTACTGAGGAGTATGCCCGTTTGGGGAATCAGCAGAGTGGAGGTCAAAGGTTCTGTAGTAAAGAGACATCACCTTCTTCCGCCTAATCAAGAATTACCATCAGAAACACAATGCGTTTCCTGTTTTTAACTTTTAACCAATCACCATCTAGCATGTTCTCCCATGTTTCTGCCTATAGAAACGCTATGCGTTCCTGGTGATAAGTCTTGAGCAGGGATGCAAATGATTACAACGGTAAGAATTAAAGCGCCAGTAATGCCCCTGATAGTTAGGACGCCACCGTATTTGTCAGATTCGGCCTCTGCAACCTTCATGCAGGCATCAGGCCATTTTGGAAAGTAAATCTGGTTTAGAATTGCCCGCTTGGAAAAATTTCCTCATAGAATGAAACGGACATACGTTTTGCTGCGGAATTCCCTGCGCTCTGAATCATAAAGTGGCTCCGACCTAGACAATCCTTTGTCATGTAGAACGCATCTAGGCCTCTGAAGCTGGAAAGGCCGCTAATTGGGCGTTAAGGTAGGTCGTGCTGGTGGTGTGGTGATGGTAGTGGTGACATACGCTCAAGTGTTGGTTGGTTATCGGGTATATTTTTCCATCGACATCGTGGCTTCCAGTGAGCCCATGAGTATTGGCCATAGTAATCCCCCGATAGCTTAAGAATTTAGCTTCGAAGACCCGGTCCCGTGGAGGCAATCCTTTGAGAGTGGACTAACAGAGTTTTGACAAACTGAGATATAAACTGGGGCCTCAACGCGGGCGTTGGCACGCATCCAATCAAAACGGGTTAGATCTTTTGCCTCAAAGCCACCGACGCGGGGTCTAGAACGCAGTCCTTCAATAAGGAGGAGTTTGAGTCATCTCGAGTATATGGAGGGAGAAAAAGGTATTTAACCTATAAGAAGGGTAAGGCCTAAGGCTCGAGAGGACTAGATCACAAGCTGTTCGTTATCCCAAAGACACATCTTATAATGTCGTTACTACCTGAGATTATGTCTAATTTAAATTCGGACCCTTCGAGATTGAATGATTTTATAGCCTACCTTTCAAAAAATCATTGCCTAGAAACCCTTCAATTCATCCAAGATGCCTCGAGATACCGGGCTTGTTACGCAGAGATAGTCGAGGATAAAAAAGTCCCTTGGGAATATCTAAGATGTTATTACGATTATCTGCAGGAAATATGGGAAGATCTTCTAGGCGCTTATATCCTTCCTCACGGAGATCGTGAGGTTAACCTGCCCTCTGAAGTTAGGGCTCGACTTCTTGGGTTACGTTCTTCTGCATTGCCCCCACATCCATCAGAATTGGATGATGTCGTCCAAATCGTCCTTGAGCTCATGGAGGACTCGATCCTACCTGGGTTCCTGAAGCCTTATGAGTCGCTGGATCAACCGAGAGGTGGAGTGGTTGGTGGCTGGAGGGGAGTTCTCGGCAGACTTCAGCCGGAAGTTTCAACGCCCACATTAGAAGGGGACCACGAGGACTCTATACCGCGGGCTTCCGGTTCAAGAGAGGACAGTGAGGCCACTCATTGTACACGCCGCCGCTTCCTAGTAGCCGCCCTCGCATCACCTCGCAGCCATCTACTGCGGCCCCTAGGAGGGTTACTCAACTATAATGTCTGCGGTAACAGGGGTATGAGATGGTTGAAGAAGTCGCTAGAGAAAGATGGAGCAGCAGACACTGAGATCGATACTAAAGACAAGGGGGTCAGCGCAAAGCTTCTGGAATAAGCTCGTCGGTGATGGCCATAGCGGAGTATTTAGATGGTAATAAATCAGTACCTTAGAGGAATTCGCCAATAAAATAGCATAAATAAAGGATTATTAGAATTCAGTTAGAACTCATTGGCTTAAACCTTTTTTTATATAGAAGTATTAAGGCCAAGACTCTCAGAGGTTAGAAGCTGATGCATAAAAGTTAAATAGAGCTTGGAGAAATATTATAGTGTATATAAGCTGACTATATTATACTAAGTGGCAAGTGGACACTGCGTCCCTCCCAGGCTCAGCCATTTAAATAAGAACAGAGAGCAGAAGCTTAGTAAATAGAGTATACTTAATATAGTTTATTTTAAATTAGTGGTTATAACTATTTTTAATAACTACTTAATACTCCTATAACTTTTATATTAAGAAAGAGAAGATAAATATATTCTCTTTATATAATTAATATTATAATAGTAGTTTTAATAAATAAGAATAATATAAGTTTAATTAAATAATATAAATTTAGGTATTAAGTACTTATTGTTAAATATAAGTAATAGTAATATTAATAATATTTATATCTTTTATTAGTACTAATATTTATAAAGAAAAAAGTAAAGTCAAGTAATAAATTATTTACTTTTTAATTTTACTATTACTTTCTATAATAAAGACAGTGATGTGTTGCTTAGTTAGCTATTGAATCCGGGCAAGGTGTTCGACTCATGAAAACAGAATATTAGTAATTCTCGAACTCTTCATCTACTCGATTCTCTCATGACCTGGGTGCTGGAAAATGGGAATATGCTGTTGGGGGGGCAGAGACCAGATATAAGTACATTGAGACTATATACGTGCACCAATGAAGAAACTTTTGTTAAACATTTAATTGATCAAATTTCGCACAAGTCTTATTTCGCTCATACTGGGCAGAAGTGCATGCTTATGATAAGGGAGAAAGGAAGGCAAGTGTTAACCGGAGTATTGCGTGGTGAATTTTTTGGGGCGAGCGGCAGGGAATATCACAAGTCCAGTTGCTGGGTTGGAGTTGATCAAACCTCCTCGGGACAAGCCTCCCCAGATATTCGGAAAAGCCGGAACCAAGAATTATATCCGAGCGTTGAGGATGTTTCCCTGTCTACCACTAGCCGAAGTCCGAAACACTAGTCCAAGCCTTCCAAGCATCAGTTAGGCAGGCACTTGTCACGGTGCGGAAAGCAGCAGTAACCATGCTTGGATAACCCAAAGATGACGGATCACACCGGCAACCACGGCTGGCGGAGTCTGCGGCTTGGCTTCGTCCCAATCAACCAAGCAAGCCCACCTCCTGAATCTAAACGACGCCGCGCGTACTTATCTTACGAACGTTGTCGTAAGCGTAAGACTCACTGCGAACCAGCAGCAGGTCAGAAGCAGCCGTGTAAACGATGCTCAACCGACAATCAACCTTGTGAGTTCAGAGCGTTGCGACGCATCAAAAGAAGGCTGCCGCCTCCAGCTGAAGACACCGAGCCAGTGTCACATCACAATCACACGGGTACCGACTTTGATATCCCGGCTTTGACACCACTTGCGTCTCGAGATGTTCCAATTCGTTCTCTCAATGAGAAGGAATACGTCGATGACATACCCATCGGCCACTGCTCCCAGGGTCCAAAGTCCCCAACCACACTCGACGCAAGAGCACGGATTATTTCTACACATATAAATAATGCTTCAGATGTCCTTGAACTTCTCACATTCGCCGCAAGCGGTACTCACGCCTACAACAACCCCTCTGCGACGCCTAGCCGCGAAAGCCAAGTTCCATCTACCGCCTCTCCGACTGTTATCTCAGGTATTGCCCTCAGTCGGGACAGAGTATGGAAAAACTTCTCCTTTATGAGAAAAGGGATTGTATCTCAACAAGAAGTGATGGACTATCTTGGATTCTTTTTCGATCAGTTATGGTTTCTAAGCCAGTTGTACCGTCTTACTACCGCGATCGGGCCACTTATGGTCAGCTCGTTACCGAGGAGCCTCTTTCGGTGGTCTGTCTCGTCACGCTCTCCTCGAGATACTTTCCACTACCTGGAGACCATGGCGAGATTAGGTCCGAGCGTATACACTGGCAAGCGTGGAGGATCCTGCAGCGATCCCTTCAGTCCGTCATGTGGGGGTCTACGACGACGCGTTCTTTTGGGGCGATAGCGTCTATGCTGCTTCTGTTGACTGACATGTGAAGGTTATTAATAACCCGTCTTACTTGACAGAAGGAGAGGACGAAGCTCATGATCATACCGACAGGCATGACTCCAAGCCTTCGTCCAACACCACAGACTCACTTACTGGAAAGCGACGGTGTGGGATGGTGTCACTAATGGAAAGGTTTGAATATTGTATCGCCGGCATATTGAAGCAATAAGATGTCATGGTAAGCATATCGCATCCCCAATTGGCTCATGTCTTTCAATCGAGTGTACTCATGACTCTGAAACAGGAGCCTTCTTTCCAACGCTATTGCTTTAGCACACGAAGGCTGCTGTTTCCAGAACGAATGCTGCAGCTCCAGATTTGCCTCCTCCAGTCTGGACTCTATCAGGAAAGAATGGAAATGGCCTTCTTTGTGTGTTCTTATACCTCGATGATGAAGGTCTCGCGACGAGCCTTTGTTGCCCAAAAAGTCGAGACAAATAGTCAAAGACCGATTCGCAACGACATTCACTGAGTCTTTACCAGACATTCGCCTCTTGGAAGGCTACTTTGAACCCTTGATAGAGACTCCAAAGGGGAGAGATTTCTTGCTCTCGTTGAAATCCCGAGAGGGGTTTTTTTCTGAATTAGATCTCGTCCCTCATTTGGAACGCTTACGAACGGCTCTGCATCGCTGGAAGCGGCAGTACTATCATCAATATGGTGGGTTCAAGGAACGAGATATTATATCCCAGCTGACAATTCCCAGATATCAATTCGTTATTGAATGCATGTCTTCTTATTGAGTTTCACTGCATAAGCTTGTTCTGCTTCGCTCCGGCAGCTCAAGCCGTCCAAACTGGTTCCGCCTCCCTGCCGCAAGAAACACTTCAAGCCTTGTCTGAGTTTGAGGATCAAGCAACACAGGCCAGCCACGCACTTACCTCTATAGTTGTGGATTTTTTACAGCCTTCGGGACTTATCAAATATCTCCCAGTTCGATATTGGCTATTCATCGTTACTGCAAGCCTCCATTTACTCAACGTATATTACAGATTCTAACAGAAAGGAATTCATGTACACGTCTAACAGGCATAACACATTAGGCAACCCTAACAAAAACCAAGGATGTAAGCCGGGGGGTACATCCAAACATCTATCTTCTACCCCAGGTTATCAATTCAGTCCACACTAGCTCCCCAAATGACTCGCATATGGCAATCCGATATGCCAAGTTTCTGAGCATTATGGTACAGATAGCTGTTCCTGCCGCGTCGAGCAGCCTCAACATGGTATCAAGAGCAAGAGCTGGGGAAGATAGTAATGGTGCTGAACACCATGTAAAGGACGGCATTGAGGAAGTTGTCTATCCTTACACATTCAATGATGTGGCGGTTGAGGGAGTAAGTGATTGGAATGCTCTTCTTGGTTTAGACTTAGCTCCAGATCTTTTTATGTGGTGGGAGTCTACGCATAGCTAATGAGATTCTCCTTGAGATCCTTGTTCTCACGTGAGATTACCCTACTGTTCACCATGGCAAGACCGAACTCGAAAAAAAGCATACGGAAAGGGATAAACCCAGCAGACAGTACAAGATTGTTCTGAAGTTTAGAATTAGTTCCAGTGGAACCACTCTGGTAAGCTCAGACTCAACCCATCGTCATCGCGACGTTATCTCAGATACTGTAACTAATGAAACACATCAGTTCGGGATCACTCAATATAAATACGCTCACGAAAGACGCTAAGAGCATACTTATTATCTTATTAATACCCTCATACTATGGCTTTGTAGTACTAAAGTTACCAGTGCCTATAATATCGCCATCCTCCTCCTTACCGCTCTGTGCCCTGTCAATGCGGAACTGGCTTGTCTGGAACAAACGAGGCAGTTTCGTCTCCTCAAATTGGGTCCCTTTGGATACCATCCGAGCCAGCTCTTTGGCTGCCAACCAAATGACAGGCATTCCATGTCCATTGAACCCAGCTACGATGAATTGCCCATCTTTACTGGGAACTTTACCAATGTGTGGATTTGAGTCATATGAGTAACCCATGACGCCGGTCCAGATGTTGCTCACTTTGGCACCAGTCTCTTCCCAGCCACGATAGGTTTGCTGCATATAGTCCTCGTAGTAGTCCTTTGCAGAGTCGATAAGGACACTGTCATCCACATTGTCATACCACTGTTCCTTGAATGGCCGGAACAGGGATGAAGCACCACCTACGATGATGCTACCATCGTGTCGAGGGATAAAATATGATAGTGTGTTATCCTTGGTGCGGTTAATGTACGAGTTGTTCAATAACGGCGCTGTAGTTCCCTCTGGGACGGTGATACGACAGCAAATGCCCTTACAGGGAATGATGTTTTTGCTGTACTCTGGGAGAAGCGCTGAGACATAGGCGTTGTTGGCGTGGATCACCTTTCCTGCTCGCATCTTGCCACGCGGCGTCTCGACGATGAACGAGCCGTCACCCGAGGGATCTGGCGTCACGGAAGTGACAGGTGTATGTGCCTGGATGTTGACGCCTGCGGCAAGGAGTTGTCTTGTGAGGTGCATCAAGAATTTGAAGGGCCACATGGTCCCGGCCGTAAAGCTTGCGCATGCAACAGCGCCTTTGACACCGCAGATCTATGATACAGATGGCGCAGTCAGTATATATCTCTAGCAACGTCTTTATACCACACGCAAAGAAATCAGGGTATTCGGGCCACTTACACCTTCGACTTTGTCGCCTGTATAAAATACAACATCATCCATATACTCAAAGTTGTGAGACACCATTGATCGATAGACGGCCTCTGCTTTCTTGGCCGAGTCCTCGTTGCACCAGACATCAATGGATCGGGTAAGAGTGAAGTCGCAATCGATCTTCTCTTCATCAATGATCTTCTTGATGGCGCGCAGGTTGGCAATCTCAAATTCAGCAATCTCTGCGCCAGCGCGCTCGCCAGCTCGATCTATGTAGGTGGGAATATGGCCGTAGAGGTCTGGCCTGCAGTGTCCGCCGTTGCGACCAGTAGCACCAGAGCAGATGCCCCTAGCCTCGAGGATGCAGATAGACGTTGCGCCAGCATCGCGGACGAGGTGATGCGCTGTGCTGAGTCCTGCAAATCCAGCTCCGATGATGACGATGTCGCTGTAGTCGAGGAGTTGCTCTGAAGAGCGGTGGTCGCGCAGCTCAGTCAAATCCTGTGGCAGCTGTTGTTGCCAGAAGCATGGTGCTGGATCCGGCGCGGGCATGCACTTGGGCGTACCGGCGGTGCGAGATGTGTTACCGTTTGAGATGGCCATGATTGCGCTATGATGTGATGAAAGTTTACTTACAGGATCAGGTTCAGTATCTCAGGTATGTTATGTATGGAGGTTATCTAAAGGCATACACTGTTTTAGTTTAGCTGAACTTTGTTTGTAGGATTGTGCTATCGAATTCGCTCGGATTTGTCAGATTGGTTGTATACAGTTAGATAGACCGGAGTCGGGGTCCACCGGGCCGGCATTACCCAATCTGGACAAATCGCTCCGGCTCCGGTGGACAATGCCGCTAACGCTATATCGCTCACCACGGTGGGAGTACCATAGCATAGAGGATTGCAGGGCCCTACACTCTCAAAGGGTCAAAGACAGCCAATCTGATCTCATCGCGCTCTTCATATCTCCATAGCCGGTCGACCCCGGTCTGATCTGCAGCTATCGCCCTAGCCAGAACTTCCCCAGACCTACCTAGGGTACTAGGCCTGCCTTACTGATAAGCCGTGGCCAATTGTGGCAGACATAAAGACGTTTCGTAATACGGGGAAACAAATAGTCAAGATCCTCCACTCATCTCGTTTACCAGAGAAACCATCTTGACTTGACTCAATTTTCTCTTGTCTGCTTTGGTTGCTTGTGCAGCAGTCTCCAATTCAACCCCCTTTCCTGTCTTGGCAAAAGCCAATGTCATCTCACGACACTTCGCCGCAACTTCTCAAAGTCGCCGCTATGCCTTCGGAAAAGAAACTCGATGGTCCTGTAACCGATACACGGCGGGACAGCGATGTCGAGAATATGGCTGGAACAGTCGTAGAGTCTCACGAGCTCAGACAAGGTCTACATCAACGACACATCCAGATGATTGCCCTGGCAGGCACAATCGGCACTGGTCTGTTCCTGAGCTCTGGAAGAGCCATTGCCTATGCTGGTCCACTCGGTGCGTTCCTAGCGTACCTGATCATTGGCTTGGCTGTTTCGAGTGTCGTCTGCGGCGTTGGCGAGATGGGTGCTCTGGCGCCTCTCAGTGGTGGTGTTATTCGTTACGCCGAGCTCTTCTGCGACCCTGCTCTTGCATTTGCCAACGGATGGAATCAAGTCTACTCGTACATTGTCTCCATCCCCGCTGAGATCGTCGCGGCGGCCGTCATCATCGAATATTGGGTCACCATCAACAGCGCCATCTGGATCACCGTGCTCGGTATTCCCATGATTGTCAGTTCGCTGCTTGCTGTGCGCGTCTACGGCGAGCTCGAGTTCGGCTTCTCAATAATCAAGATCATGCTCATTGTTGGCGTCAACATCATGGCTCTGGTCATTACCTGTGGTGGTGGTCCAAAAGGCGAGGCCATCGGCTTCGAATACTGGAAAAGTCCCTACGGGCCCATGGTTCAGTACCTCGGCATTGCTGGCTCTCTTGGTCGGTTTTTGGGCTTCTGGAAGACGCTGAACAATGCGCTCTACGCATACTCCGGCATAGAGAACATCACACTGGCTGCGGCTGAGACGAGGGACCCTCGTCGGTCTATCCCCATGGCTGCCCGACGTATCTTTATCCGCATCGGCCTTTTCTACGTCGTGACCATCTTCATGATCGGCTTGGTCGTCCCGTCCACCGACAAGAAGCTAGTACCATGGACGGGAGACGCTTCCATGTCGCCGTTTGTCATTGCTGCTCAAAACGCGGGCATCAAGGCTGTGCCGTCCATCGTCAACGCTGTCGTGCTCACTTCGGCTTGGTCAGCGGGTAACTCCAACATGCTCGGCGGTTCCAGAATCCTATACGGAATGGCATCCCAAGGCCAAGCCCCGTCCATTTTCCTGCGCATCAACAGATTCGGTATCCCCTATGTCGCTGTTTCTCTCTATGGCCTCTTCATGGCCCTGGGATACATGACCCTGTCCGACTCGGCTAGCACAGTCTTCACCTGGCTGCAGGATCTCGTCTCCATCTCTACCCTGGTCAACTGGATCACCATTTGTGTCGTCTATCTGCGCTTCGTCCACGCCTGCAACAAGCAAGGGATAGATCGCCAAAAGGAACTCCCTTGGGCAGCTCCTTTCCAGCCCTATACGACCTACGCCTCTCTTGTCTTGTTTGTTCTGCTTTTCTTCACTGGCGGCTTCACGACCTTTATCCATGGCCAATGGGAGATCGAGTCGTTCATTTCAAATTACTTCAACTTGCCCTTCACCCTTATCACGTATTTCGGATATAAACTCTGGTTCAAGACCAAGGTTATTCCATTGGAAGACGTTCAACTTCGTCAATTAATCGATCGTTACGAGAGTGAGCCAAGGGTGGAGCCAAAGCCTCAGCGCGGACTGGCGAGACTCAACTTCCTCTGGTCGTGAACATTGGTGAGGTAGCAGGAGTAGGGTTTGGGCATTTTTCTCGGTATTGGCTTAAGACACGTGGAGATCTTATGTTCTGGAAAGTGGTGATCATTATGACAGAATGTAGTTATTGTTTATTTATCATTATTACTTGTCTATGACCTACCCTGGACCCAATGAGCTGCAATTTAAGATTCCCTGAGACTTTGAGTGTCAGTTTATTAATGTGTATAAGATCCGTAATTTGCGTTCTCTTAATAACAATGGGGATACAGTTAGGTATGGCACAGCAGGAACCCATTGATGCGCGCAACAATGGCAAAGAATGGTCAGTAGGCCATTTAAGATCAGTCTGCACTTTGTGGGGAAAGTGGGACATGTGGGAAATGCCGAGAGTTTGTTGCAGATTCTCGCATACCAGTCAACCGGCTAATAGCTTGGCTGCATGGGCTTTTATCAAGCTACCCCGTATCAGTACAGGCCTCTAATGTCTAACCCAGCTATGCCCCATTGGGGTCAGATCTTCAGAGAGGGGTTATTGAACTTCTCTTATCCATCTTAATTACTTCGTTCAATGTTTATTAGTCTAAAGGATGGGCATGTATTAAGATAGGCGTTCTCTGTAGATATCTTCTGGGGGAAAGGATAACCAGACCGGAACAGCGGCAACCCCGTGCTCTTATCGGTTTATATCTCAAGATACCACTAGACTACTTTAAAAGTCGCTAGACGGGGGAGTGAAGAACCAAATGTGGAACCTGCGATAATGGTGACTGATAGGCAGAAGATGGAAAGCCAATCATGTCTGACCGGACCGGTCCTACTCCATCAGGCTAGATCAGGATGAATTGGCGATAACCCGGTGCAGTGGAGTACGGAGTACCAGTGTCGCAGTCATCATTGGATAAAAGAGGCCATTTCACGTTGTTGTTGATGCTGCAACTCGTCTCCTCTTGAGAATTCACAATTGTCTACTGCGTAACCTCAGATTATTGCGCCCTTTCTATCTGCATCTTATCTTGTTTCGCCAAACTTTCTTTCCCCCTCTTCCCCCGCTCTCTTCTATCCTCTAGGATTACAACCAAAGTTAGCATCAAGTACTTATCATGGCCAATCAAAAGCATGTCGTCTTCGACGTCGTCGGCACCTGCGTCTCCTTCGATGCCTTCTACAAAGGCATCGACCGTGTCATCGGCGAGAAGCTATCCTCAAAACACATCACAGCCAATACGTTCGGCTACACTTGGATGACGGCAGCCGAGCTGGAGTTCACCTTTCTCTCCGTCTCTGAGCGCCATCGTCCCTACAAGGAAGTCTTGCGCACCTTGTTCTACCGCACGCTGTTCATGGTTGGCGTTGCGGCACCACGGGAACTCGTCACAGACGCAGAAAGGGATGCCTGTGTCCAGGCATATTCGGACCTCGAGTTGCGGCCCGGAGCTAAAGAATGCTTTCAAATATTGAGAGACGCAGGTTTCACAGTCTGGTGTTTGACAACAGGCGATACAAAGCGTGTGGGCGGATACTTTGAGCGAGCTGGCGTTGACATGCCGCTGGAGAACCTCATCAGCTGCGATGGACAGGGCGTGGCCAAGCCCGCGTTGGCTGCGTACAAGCCAACCCTAGCTCGATTCGCACCAGATGATATCAAGTGGTTTGCTGCTGCTCACATGTGGGACGTATCTGCTGCAGTCAAGGTTGGCTTCCGGGGTGCTTATTGCACCATATATGAACAGGATCCCTGCGCTGAGATCTTCGACACCCAGATGGAGGTCATAGCCGATACACTACCAGACATGGCAAAGGGGATTGTACAAGCATCACTTTAGTTCTTGTCTGTTTTACATAAGGTCGATTAACCTGGTTTTAATATAATTCGCTTGCACTGCCTAGTTGCCTCCGTGAGGTCCTGTAATGAATCGCCCAAGTATTTCCGTCTCTGACTGGGTAAGCCATCCATCAGATGGAGAGAGATTTTCAGTACCGAAGACGGGTAGTTGAAGTAGAGGATCAGCCATGGGGTCATAAGCACTGAAAAAGTCCATGTTGGACAGGGCCTGGAAGTCTACGGGCCAGCCAGACACGGAGTCTATCTCCGCTTGACCACCTGAGGCATTCGGAGCCGCTGGTGTAGTACCGTCGAGCCCATTCTTGCCTGCCAAGTTGGCTCCCCAGCTGCGGAATGCTTCGTATGCCGAATCAGAATATGCTTGGTTTTGGATGCCCGTGTCGTTCGGCCGTGATCCAGCGTGCAGACGAGCGAGAGCACGCTCGAGCGACTCGATCAAGGAGATTTCAGAGCGTGCCGACTCTCCAACAGCAGACATTTCCCGTATCATATCCAATCCCTCACATAACGACTTGCGGAATTGGTCAGAGAGATTGCGGATCGAGTAGGCAATCAGCACCAGCAACGATGCTCGACACGCACTGTATTCGGAATACGAGGCCCGAGCGAGACCCATCCCGCTCGACCGTAGCTGCTGACAAATATCAAGGGCTTCTGTTGCCGCTTTGATGCAGTCGCTTATGAGCTCTTCTCGGCTAGTCATGAGTTTCGAGGCACTTCTTTCGTTGGTCCCGGGACTGTTTTCGGGGACGGACGGGCTTGTCGCAGAGTCTTTGGTATCTTTCTTCAATAGAAACGGTCTCCCGACAAACATTCGCACCAGACAGTAATCGAGTCTGAGGTGCATTGCTGAACGTGACTGCGTGATTGTTGGTTGCTCATTTGCATCGACTGTATCTGGAGGGAGAGATTGCCACCATGTAGTCAAGCCGTCCTTTTTGGATACAAGCCGCGATACAATTGTGACTATCTCTCGCTTTCGGCAATTGCGCAAGATGTTGCTATATGAGTGTTATTAATAAGGAACTGTATTTTGTCTTATGCGTCGAGCTTGGGTCTTAGCTTTACATTTCGTGATACATGTCTTCGAGAAAGTACATCAGCTGTACAGAAACTCTAGTGTAAGAAGCTCGTTTGCGCCACTCATCTGATTGCAAACCGTCCTGATGTATGGGTAGACTGGCATCGATATTTGACTGAGACACCGAGATAGGCCGGCCATGGAAAATAGATATCTTTCTTCTCTCTGGTTAGCGGAGCACATTCCATTTACAGTCTGGGGAAGTACCTTTCCAACACGTATGTCGTCCACCAGACGCGATTTCGAGTCTCGATTACGCTTGCGTTGAAGGCGCTGTTGCTGCATTTCCGATGCATCCCATTCTGTATCCCCAGCCTAGTAGCCAGATTAACGTAGATAAACCCCAGGCCAGAAGCGTCAATCGGCAGAGAATAGTATCCAAACAACAGGCATGCCTGCACACTTTCGAGGGACGAGATCTCGATGATTTCGGGGAGCAGCCGAATTGCTTGTTGATAAAACATGGCGCCTATCTCTTCCTCCAAAAGGCCTGACGTCGAGGTGTTTTCAGAACCGTCTGTGTGTTCAAGATGAGCGTATTGTGTTCCAATGGCAAGGACGGTCAGGAGGATGCTGATCGTCACTTCGCTGCCAGCTTGGGACAGACCTTGAGGGCTCTTGTAGAGCAGATCTAATTTCTCAAAAACCCAGCATTCTTCAATAAAGAAGAGATAGCTCTCTGCGAACTTGAAAAAGACTGTCACCAGGAAGTTTGATATGTTGGGAGGGGGGAACGATGATATGGCTTCGGACAAGTGATTACGCCCAGGACGGAGATGATGCGCTCGTGGAAAAGCATCCGAGTCATCGTTCTGACTATTGCCCTCCTACACATTATTAGTCAATGAGGTATGATGAGAAGCATTGCCTGTTGGTAGTGTAACATACTCGGCGGCTCTCTGGCTCTTGTATCTGGCTCTCGATTAGGTTTTTGATACGCATGGAGAAGTTCCAGTATGAGAATTCCCCTGAGAAATCTGTGATGGTTTAGTACCCGTGCTCAGTGCAATTGAAGCATGAGGTCAACGAACGCGCTGTCGTATCTCCAACTGGCTGCATAGTACACGCCTCATCATCGATCTCCAATGCTTCCAAGTTGTCCCCCAGCCCTTCCAAGTCCCTCGGACCATCCGAGGCCGGATTTAGACTCTGATGCTCGGCTTCGAGTCTGTCTGCGATATTGGAGAGGTTCTCCGTGTCAAGCGAGACTCCTGGCATGGTGCGCCGTAGTATCCGCTCCATGTGTTTTGAACGTTCAATCAGCTGGCTCGTATCTGGTCTCCGACGGCTTTCTCTTCGAGGCGTCAGACATGCTCTCGGCAGTCGTTCGTTGGAGCTACTCACCTCGGTACGTAGGCACGAAACTCACGAGGTTTCGGGGTCGGATCCGTGTATCTACATTGTCGTTGGAGATGGGAACACCTGCGACACGGGAAGCCGCTTTCACATTTCTCTTTCAATCGACGACATTCATCGCACCTATCGCATCCGACATTAGACGAGTTCAGTATATCCCTCCTTGGCTTGTCTCGGAGTCTTACGCTCGGGAGACGCGTCTTCGTTGCTCCATAACCATTAGGTCTGTAACTGACGGTCACGTATTGAATCAGGTCGGGGGCTCGCTATGAGATAAGGGATGTTCGACGAGTATGAATGCATGTTCCCCAATGTTGGCAGCGGGCTAATCATGGACGTGACTTGCATGCACCCCCGCTTTTCCAGCAGCTATCCCAGAATAGTTAGTCACTGCGCGAAGTCTTATCTTTGGTTGAGTAAGATAGCATGAGAAGAGAGTAAGTCAGTTGATAGTAAAAGCTCATGACACCTCAATGATATATAGCAGGCTGAAACAACTCAATTTCCAGTCGACCAAGCCAAGGCGATGGCAGCCAATGATCCCCAACTAAATCCTTACGAGATCGCCCTGGTTGTCTTATGGGTTAGGAGAGATAAGATGCTTTTTCTATTTGGTGAAAGGGAAAGAGTAAGTAGCTGTAAGAATAAGATATAACTACAAGGCAAACACTGAAATATGTCTATAGAATAAAGACTAATTAATAAAATAGGTAAATACTTAATTACCTGGTTCCACTTGCACATGTGCCATGCTTGACATGGTGGGTCTTGAGCTCTTAATGCTACCTACCCCTCGCAACCTCTGTCTTGGCTGCGGGTGTGCTTTGTGGGGTCAGCAGCTCAGCAGACCAATTCTAAATACCCTGGATCTGCCAAAATACAGGTTCTCGTATGTGGGATAAAGAGGGGATGCTTGACTGGCTTGCTCTCCTACAAGTATTGTCTGTTGTATCGTAAGACCAGCTGCTACAACAACTTCTTGCGATTAATATATCGGATTTACGCTATAGGAAACTATTCAATTTTGCTGGTTATCAACGAAATCATGCCCTCCCCTAGCCCAAAGCCTCATCCCGTTATAATCGTTGGGGCAGGACCGGTTGGTCTAATTACGGCGGTAAACTTGGCAAAACTCAATGTGCCGGTACTCATTCTAGAGAGAAACCATCAAGTCGACCAGTCTCCCCGCGCCGCTGTTTACCAGCCTTGTGCACAGGCAGAGCTGCTTGAGTCTGGCACACTCGACGACGTCCGGAAGGAATCCGTTCTCAATGATGTCATGACTTTCTGGAAGAACAAGGAAAGGGTCGCTACTATCACCAAGACTCAAGATGCTGATATATTTCCTGCCGCACTCAATTGCCCGCAACCCAAGCTAGCCAAAATCTTGGTCGACCATCTCCTGAATAAATACAATGCCGAGATCAAGTTCTGCCAGAAGGTCATTCAAATCAACTCCGACGATGGACAAGATACAGTCGAAGTCGTGGCTCTAGACACTAATACAAACCTCGAAATCAGATACACGTGCAACTGGCTGGTAGGGGCCGACGGCGCTGGGTCAGCCGTCCGCAGACTCTCCGACATCACATTTGACGGCTTCTCTTGGCCCAAAGAAGACTTCGTCGCAACCAACGTACGCTTCGATTTCATGAAGCATGGGTTTTCGACCGCCAACTTTATCATGGACCCTGTGCACTGGTCCGTCGTGTGTATTCTAGACGATGCTGGCCTTTGGCGTTGTGCCTTTGGTGTTAGGGCGGGAATGACAAACGATGAGATTCGGGCCGAGATCGATGAGCACTACAAGCACATTTTCCCAGTCTGGCCTGTCGAATACGAGCTCGTGGAACTAAACAAGTACAAGCCTCATCAGAGATGTGCCTCGACTTTCAAGAAAGGGAGAGTTTTGCTGGCGGGAGATGCAGCTCATGTGCGTACTGATTCTCAGAGACCCTTGTAACCATACTCCGCAAGATCATCTGAAGTACTGACTAATATCGTAGAGCAACAATCCTATCGGAGGACTGGGCTTGACTACAGGCCTATTAGACGCGGGACCCCTCGGTCGCGCCCTTGGTGCCGTGATCAACGGTCGAGCACCAAAAGACCTTCTTGACTACTGGGCAAATGCGCGTCGCGACAAGTGGCTGACTTTCACGAATGCCTTCTCCATTGAGAACAAAAGAATGATCCAGATGGGGGGATACAGTGAAGACCCTCTTGGTATATGGGCCGATGACGAAGTCGCCAAAGAACACAACATGGAGAAGTGGGTAAGGACAGCAACTCCGGAAAAGAGACAGGAGGACGCTCAGTTCCATGAGTCGCTTGCAGATCTTTATAACCAGGATATGGTCCATGTGATGCAATGGAGCATTACTCTTGATCCTCGGTGGATGGAGGAGTACGAGGATCCAGAGGTTGTAAAGTACAGAATTTCACTTCGGCCAGATAGACTTTAGGTATACGTATACTTGTCCCATCTGGACACCAATCGGGGCCTGCGCGATTTGGAATCACCGGAATTATGTTACGAGCTTCTGAATACAGGCAAAGTAAAAGTAGCTCTTACATAACAAGGATCCGCCTTTTCTTCTCTGGGTATTATGGAGTGAGACGAACAGCAACTAGTACAGTCATTCTTATGACCAGTTGGAGGACGAGATTGCCTTAGAATACATAAAGATGCGTGCTACAGTGAGGTTAGAAAAGAACTCAGAAAGTAGTCGCATGGCGACATCCTTGGTCCTATCAAAACATGTAAAGGTTTTGCGGGGTATGAGTTAATGGGATGCAAGCTTACCACAATACTCGATACCTATTGATACGTGTGTCCCAATACCTGAAAGTTTCTTTCTTCTAGGACACATATTTCGGGGTTTCTGATCCAGAGCCCTCTCCAATTAGGTGCGCCTTACCAGCTTGGGTTCTCAATGTTGATGGCATAGAATGTGTCCCATCACGCGGACACATCTACTCTTCTGGACCACAAAAATGAGACAAATGGGCTTTGAGAAGTTCGAGACGCTTGCTTCCCCCATTCAAATCGCCATGCCCCCAATCACACTAATTGACACATCGGAGCTAGAGGGAAAAGATAATCTGTGCAACAGTTAGTGTCAGACTTAAAGGTGGTACAAATCGTCGTTAACTTGCTAAAGTTAAATTCTAAAGAGAATAGAGTTCTCCGTTCCGTTCCTAATGAAGGAGGTAGTACCAGCTCATCCGATCACATAATCTGGGGAAATACACCCACGAATGAAAAGAATCACCGACGTGCCTTATTGCCGAAAGCTTTGGGGGAAGCTATACTGACTAGTGCAATTGAGGAATCGAATTGCATATCCCACTTTACTATGTCACGCAGCGTGCAGCAGTTTTACTTATTTAAAAAATCGTTTGAGAAAACAGCTGGAATGCGTTGAATGTGCCGGGCATCCGAGATGGTCCAGATTCCAGACTCGATGGTGAAACATGACAGGTGCTCTGGAAAAATGCAGTCCACCAATTGACTAAGTTTCTTGTGGCGTCGATGTTGGTGTTTCAATCTTAACCCCAGCAGATTGGGGGCCATGTGGAGCACTGGTCTAATTCCCGAACCAAACTCGCGATCCCTAATCAAGATGCAGGGCCGGTGATGCTGTAAACACGGGCCACTGTCACGGCTGAACGGCATCTATACGCGGGTCCCTCATGATTCAAGCTTCAAATGCGCGCTTCAAATATAGGGAGTACACGTAACTTAGTACATAAGAGAGCCGCATGCTCTTGGCATTATCTTTCTTGTTCCCGGCATCAGCATTCCATTTAGCAGTATACTTCAATTCGTATATACACTTTCTCAAACTTCCATTCTTTTTAACATTACGTTCATTAACATGTTCTCTTCAACTGTCCTTCTCAGCGGCCTGGTCGCCTCTGTACTTGCAGCCCCAGCTCTTGAGCCTCGTGCGAGCTGCACTTTCACCGATGCGGCTACCGCCATTAAGAACAAGGCTGGCTGCTCTACTATCATCCTCAACAACATTGCCGTTCCTGCCAAGACCACTCTCGACTTGACCAAGCTCAATGATGGCACTCACGTCATCTTCCAGGGCAAGACCACTTTCGGCTACGCTGAATGGGAGGGCCCTCTCATCTCCTTCACCGGTAACAACCTACTCATAGAGGGAGCTTCTGGACACTCCATCGATTGCGAGGGTAAGAGATGGTGGGATGGTAAGGGCAGCAACGGCGGCAAGACAAAGCCCAAGTTCTTCAGTGCCCACTCCCTAAAGAACTCCAACATCAAGAACTTGAACGTTCTCAACACCCCTGTCCAGGCTTTCAGCATCAACAGCGTCACCAACTTGGGCGTCTATGGCGTTCACATGGACAACTCTCTGGGCGATTCTCTTGGTGGACACAACACCGATGCTTTCGATGTTGGCTCCTCTACCGGCGTGTACATCTCTGGAGCTGTCGTCAAGAACCAGGACGATTGTCTGGCCATCAACTCCGGCACCAACATCACCTTCACCGGCGGCAACTGCAGTGGCGGCCACGGTCTCTCCATCGGATCCGTTGGTGGACGCTCTGACAACACCGTCAAGACGGTCCGCATCCTCAACTCTGCCATCTCCAACTCCGACAACGGTGTCCGCATCAAGACCGTTTCTGGCGCTACCGGTTCCGTTTCCGATGTCAAGTACGACACCATCACCCTTTCCAACATCGCCAAGTACGGTATCGTCATTGAGCAGGATTACGAGAACGGTTCGCCTACTGGAACTCCCACTGCTGGTGTCCCCATCACCGACGTCACCATCAACAAGGTCACCGGAACTGTCAAGTCCAGCGGAACCGATGTCTACATTCTTTGCGCTAACTGCAAGAACTGGACCTGGACCAACAACAAGGTCACTGGTGGAAAGACTTCTACCCAGTGCAAGGGTATTCCCTCCGGTGCCTCTTGCTAAGTGTTGAGCTGGGGTGAGGATAAGTACACAAAGGTTGTGTAGAACATGACATATAGCTGGTACTATCTTCTGTTGTTTTTTCTTTGTACATATAGGTTATCAGTAAATACTATTCTCTCTGATACGCAGATTAATCGTCTCCGTCTATGGAATGTGCTATAGACTTGCTTGCTTGTTAGGTGACCCGTCTTTTAACGTACAATACGATGCTTGAGTGTAGCAGAAGCAGGCGAATCAACATTGAAAGCTGTTGAGCCATACACTCGTATCTCAAAGGGCCCTGGATCCATAGACGTCTGTTCTAATACTCCACCATAGCCTGATGAGCAGGACCGTATATATTACCTTCGGCATTACTAAGTCTATGATCCTCCCAGCTCCCCCTTCTCTTGGTCGTGAAGCTCAACCCAACCCATGCAACTGCAATCTATGTCACTTGGACGTTTCTCACTCATTGTTACCAGAATACGCGAGCCGGATTCGCGAGCCTGTCGCGGACCAAGAGTCATTGATCATGGTTTCTTTTGAGGCTCAATTCGCTCAAATCAGGAGATGCAATTGTAATTGGCTATGGCTGGTCACACAGAATCTTTTGCCCCAACTGCGGGGTCACGATCGCCTGTCAGCGCTAGCCTAGCGATTGGAGATCTCAAGACCAGAAAACACCAAGTTTCGCAATTTTTGCTGTGAAGATGAGCGGAACTCCCTTGGTTCTACGGCCGAAACATGCAGTGACTGACTTTGGAGATTTGCCTTACGAGTACATACCACTCGGCGCTGGGCAGATAAGACTGCTGCGCCTCAACCCCGGCCAAGAAGCAGATCAACTCAATGGCGAGCTCATCGTCAAAGGCCTGGAAGAGCTGCCCCCGCGACAGAAAGCAGGTACTACAGCGCCTGCAGAATCGATAGATCCGAAGGAATATGTTTGCTTTGACGCGATCTCGTATGTTTGGGGCCAGTCAACCTTCACAGACGCCTTCTTCACCCCTCAAGGATCCATCCTGATAACAGCATCACTCGCTTCTATTCTACGCCGAATCCGCGATGAAGAACTGTCCCACCTATACTGGGCTGACGGCCTTTGCATCAACCAGTTAGATATGGCGGAGAAAGAAGTTCAAGTGTCTCTTATGGGCATCATATATAGTTCTGCTATGAGGGTTCTGTGCGATGTTGGTGAAGAAACGGAGAATATCGCACTTGTGCTCGAAGCCATAGAGCGTTATTGGAAGCGAAATATCCGTCATGGATTTGTTATGGGCCAAGGCGACTCCATGATTCTATCCGGAGAGTCAACTGCAAAGCTCATGGGCATCCCATATCCAACAGACGAGGAGGCAGATGCTATTGAGGATGTTGAAGGAGATGAATGGCCTGCACGGTATCTTGAACTCATCTCCGCGCCATGGTTTCACCGCCTTTGGGTCGTGCAAGAGTTTGTCCTTGGACGTGATGTAGTCATGATCGTTGGCCATCGACACATACCTTGGGGACAGCTCTGGGCGGGTACTGTATGGTATAAAGGAGTTGAATGGCCATGGGACTCAGCCGAGTATACGAACGAAGATCTAACAAGCCTCTTTATGTCATACAACGCCATGTGTCTTGTTCGTTCATGCCGACTCATCGATCTCAACACACCGCATGGCCGTGAGTTCAACGACACGGTCAAACTACTCCTTTGTGGAGTCGAGATGAATCAAGCAAACTTGCCGATGTGCATGGTCTTCTTCTGCTCTCACGGCTGCACTGTGCCAAGGGATCGTTATTTTGGTATTCTCGGCATGATTGATGAGGACGACAAAGAGAAAGCACTCAGTCTTCGACCCGACTACACTTCCTCAATGAGGGACATAACCATGCGATTCTGGAAATATGCACTGCAGACCGGTTCGGGAGGAGAGCTCCTACTCTGTGCGGGTCTTCCTGGTCGCGCCGAAGAATATCCTTCTTGGATACGAGATCTTTCTGCACCGAAACCATTGAATCATATCTGGATAGGAGCTCCCATAAGTAATGCGTGGCACGCAGCAGGGGGGCCAGCAAGCACGTGGTCTATAAACTTTAGCAAAGCTGACACTGATCAGTGTTTTGTACAAGGGCATCGCATCGATGATATCACAGACAAGTCGCCTAAAGAGGCTTCTGATCCTTTCAACTTCGTGTCGATGACTCGTTGGATTGAAGAAGCTTTCAACTTCTTCGCCGGGACTGAAACATCAGACGGCGATTCGAATGCACTTTATCCTCTGACCAATGACCTTGTCCGCGAAGCAGCTCTAAAGGTGGCAATGGATTATAACAAACAAGACACCATGAGCCCCGATGACGAAGAGTTTAAGGACATGCTACGTATAGGATTGTCTCTCCCTAGTGTAGCTTTCTCTCAGGATGCTGAGGAAGAGGCCACTGAAGAGACCATTGAGGGGAGGATTATATCTGAATTCCAAGATGAAATACTCACTTTGCAAGAACTGTTCCTTCGTGTACACAAGACAAGGGGATTGGGTTTCTATAAAACCGGGAGGGGTCTTTTTGCACTATTGCCAAACGACACCCGCCCTGGTGACTCTCTTTGGATCCTCAAGGGATGCAGATTACCTGTTGCACTACGGCCAAGTATATCGCATGATGATTCATATGAGTTTGTTGGAGGTGGCTATGTGTATGGGATTATGAACGGGGAGATGCTGGAAAAGCCTAACTTTGAGTGGCAAGAAGTCTCCCTCAGATGAGCCACTTTTAATTAACTAGCATACTCGATATCAAACTTGTGCTCACGCTTATTAGACCCAACACGAACCTCCCACTTCGGCTCACCTTGCAATCCCATAGTAAGCTCAAGATCGTTATGCTTTCTCCATCCCTCCGATGGATCCCCTACTGGTTGCCACTCGGTGATAGACTTGACCCAGTCACATTCGATCCGACACAAGCTCAACACGGCAGAGTTCGATCTCTTTGGTGCTGGATCCTGAGCGCTGTTAAATATTTACTTTTAATTTAAAAGTAAAATTAATTTAAAAAAAACTAATACTAATTAAAAGTAAAATAATTTAATTTTTTTTATATACTAAAAGTAGGAAAAAACTATTACTTTCCTACTTATTAAAAGTAATACTAAAATACTATTAATTCTTTTACCAACCCTGGCCAGTTCACGCATCCGACCACAAATTGTGGCGTCGAGAGTGAGATATCTCATTCAGTCAGTCAGATATGAGCCGCTGGTAACTCATGTGAGAGGCTTGCAGTAAGTTGTGAGCAACACCACCTACTCATTTATTCATAGGCCAATGAATCTCTCGTTTCTTTCATTCCTTTGGTACCATACACGGGGCCTTCTCATGTCGCTCTACGTCTTGCGCCACCTCACCCATCCCCAAACCAATCGCGGTCTACGTGAAACTGATGCTGATTGTTTACCAAGAACTCTCTACGAACTCGCCGAATCGTCCTACCGCCGGTCGCATACCCACTCGATCGAAACGATGTCGAAGCAACTTCCTCGCTTTTCACGATGGCTCCTCCATGATCGCTGGCCGTCGACCGCTACCTCATCAACGACTCCCCCCTCCCGACCGCTCTTTCAACCGACTAATCCACAGATTAAACAACGAGGTCTTGGCTTTGTTGTGGATGCTCACTGGACCTCCCTTGAGTGACATCCAATCGGCAATCCGTGGAGTCGGGCGGCTTGCGTCGTACCATTCACGGCTCTGTGAGAGTGTCGAATTGGGCATAATGCCAGCACCTATTGAGTCCCCGTGCCACCGAGTTGGAGAAGACTATTTAAGGCCATGAGGTTGCGACTGCTGAGTGGTATGAAGGCGGTGCCCACGTATCAGCTCGATCGAGAGTTGAAAGACAAGTTGACAACCGCTACCGAACGATGACCCAGTACCGTCGTCTCAGCTTAAGCCCTCACTTTGATAATCGAGAAGGCCGATGCCGCGAAAAAAGGATCGCCTGAAGTTAGTAGCACGGCAATTCGACTCGTACACCACAGCGATTAAGAACATCAGAGGGGGCTCAGTCAATTGAGAAGAGCGTGGAGCAGGGACGCCCAGCACGCCAAGAGGTAACCCATTGCGGCTCAGCTCAGTTGGTGAAGGCCCTTAGACATCACTCCGACCGCCGGAGACCCCGGACTGGCAAAGAGGAAAATACGGAGAACCGCCAACCATCATTCAACTTCACGCAAGAAAGGAGCCTGCATCGCGATGATAGCAGACCATGACCACGATCTTCGCGAGGTTACTAGTCACAAACAAGCAGCTTCGTATCATTGATACAGCGACGAAGTATCACACAAGCCAGTTCACAATCCATCAGGTTTGCGCGCGCCTTTATACTCTCACTGATTCGTCTTTATAGCTAGGCTTAACTCACTCCGCCCGTGCAAGCGTCACTGTCGATGCTTCCCAAATCCGAGATACCCGCCAGGCAATCGCCGACTCGGACGCAAGGTTGACTCTGTGGAGGGACGAGCAACACAAGATTGATCGAATACCAACAGCAAAACATGGACAAGTCACCCCTGTAGGGTACTGCCGTTCGACAACGCACAGGAAAGAGTGCGCTGAATCGATCACAACCGGAGTACACAAGGTCTCGAGACTCCAGCTCGCCCACTTCATTCCAAGCAGCTTCCAATACGAACGGCAAATGATGGAATCGCATGTAGAATATGCCAAACTGTGGCTCCACCCTCTGGGATCCGACTCCAAACCAAATGGCCTGCTTACTACGATTAATCTGGGCCAGTTCCCAAAGTCAAGCGGTGTAGGGAGACATAGTGACAGGATTAGGCAGTATCTGGTGGTTATTGATCAACTTTACCCTTAGGAATCTCATCTGGCTTGATGTCCAAGGTTGCGATCTACTACAATGTTAGTCGTTTGGCACAATAAGCTCATCCGCAATCCACTGTTGTACCTGCCGGGTACCTGCTCAGCTCCGTCTTGAGACGGAGCATGTGATGCTCTATTGGAGGGCGCTCTGCATGCTCTGGGTTCTAGACTCTGTGTATTGCTGTGTTGTTTCGTTGTTTATTGAATATCTGCATTAGCTCTGCAGGGGTGATAATTACTAGGTGGCGGTGCAAGCTAGTTGATTCGCCGTATGTTGGCTGACCATGATTAGAGTTCAATAGTGAGTCTGGGCTGACTGGATGGAACTGAGACAGAAATGTGGCTAGCTGATTGGAATTGATACTGAGAACGGTACTATTGGAATGTGATGAAATCTAGTCTAACCTGAACTATGAGTCCAGCTGACTAGAATGTACTGATAACAGTAGCTAATAACGAGAATGGTGGCTGGCTGAACAAGGCTGATAGTGCGCGCCGAATTGCCTAATTGCTGACCCCACGCGGATCAACTTCAACCATTACGGCTGACACAGTAATAGCAGAGTGTTAAGAGAATCTGTCATCTCTATACCAACTATTATATATATGACTTTAAGACTGCTTGATTTAATGCCTTTTTCGTCTCATACAGACAGCGAATAAGGTCCCAAAGAAATCAATCAATTCTTGCTCCAGTCATAACTATAGCCATTCGTGCTTTTCCCTTCTACATTTACCAACCATGAGTTCTACCACTGCCGATCCCACTACCAATCCCATTGCTACAATTACCAACAACCTGGGGTTTGATGTGGACATATACGATGTGTTCAACCCCGACACCACTAAGCCAGGACCATTGGAGTACAAATTCGTGGTCACCGTACGGAACGGCACCTCAGCCCAGAAGGTGCAGACCATTCGCCATTCCAGCCAACTGCAGGCCATGCGTACAGGCAACATCGAAGCACTAAATAACAACTACTACAAGCAGTTTCCAGTGGCCTTGTTTGTGGTTACCACCTTCACATCAAACGTCTTCACTCTCACCAAAGACATGCAGCAAGGCATGGAGCAGTCCTTCAAATTCATCAAGTTCTCACAGGCTAACCCGACATCGCAACTGGCCACGGATTTCCGCACAGCCCTAGGCAACAAGTCTAGCCAAGAGGATGCGGTCAATAAGTTTTTCAAAGGCACTGGCAGCTTCAAGCTATGCACATTGTCTACCTGGACAGCAGTATTTGGCTGGCAAACCCAGTTCACGAGCCCCTGGCAGGGCACCTACTACCTCTACAGCCTGGGTAGCAGCACCGCCAGCAGCTCGTCAGCCCCGGCTCTGGTAGCAACGCTGGTCATTACATCTAGCGCAGATACCAACTCGGCTGTACTCACAATGGCCAACACAGACAATGAGAATACAGAGGTAGTGATGGGAGGCAATGGAACCATACAGGAGAAAGACCCAGGCACCGGCAATATATCCCTGGCTCTGGCCCCAGCCTGGCTGAATGTTTCCCAGGCCAGCCAGCAGGATGGCAAGACCGTATATAAGTATCTGATTGGAGCTGCATTTACGGGCACCATTAACGGGATAAACGTGGCTGGCAACCTCAATCAGCTGTCTATCCCAGACCCCTCGGATAGCTCGCAGGACGCTAGTGACAAAAACTCGGCCAATAAGTTGAGTATTGGCTCTATCGCAAGCATAGTGGGAATGTTGACAGGCACTTTGGGAGTAGCTGCAAGCATTGGCATGGTCTATTTCATGTGGAAGAGCCACAAGCAGGCCGAGGACCAAAAGAAGCTCGATGTGCTGGAAGGCGCAAAAAACAAGGCGGACGCGAACAAAAGAGAACGCCAAGTCGAAGACCTCTTTCAGAGAGACGAATTGCCCAAGGTGAAGGAAAAGACGGTTAAATTGGAGGCCGATGTGGGGCCCAAGGTAGAGGACGGCTATCTCGTGGTATCCCAGGCCGAAACGCTCCAAACCCAGGTAAAGGAAGTGGGAACACTGGAAATCAACCTGGTCAGTGCTGTGAGAAATAGCCCTCCCAGTGAGACGATTGAGATAGTTGGTGACATGGTCGAAAATGTCAAAGACAATATTAGAGATGCGACGAACATGGACAAGACTCCAAAAGAACGCAAGGTATTGCTGGATAGTCTCAGTGTCGATGTCAAAGACATAGGCGGCAAATTACAAACAGAATTGAAAGATCAAGCAGACCGGCTTCCACGGGAGGAAGCAAAATCTCTAACAAACGCTCAGGAAGCAGCACAGAGAGCGGAGCAGCAAACCGCGGCCAGAGACAAAGCACAAGAGGACATACGGGAGCGGAATAAGGCAGAATCAAATGAGAAAGTAGATGAGGGTCAATTTGATAATGTCGAGAAACAAGACAATGAAGGTGAGGGAGGGAAGACAGGAGGAGGAACAGGGGAGTAAGCCAGTAGTTAAGTTTGAGCAGCGCTACTCTTGATGTTTCAAGTTTGTGTGGGTATTGGATAGTGCTAGCCGAACATAGGGGAGGATCAAGACGCGAATTAAAGAATAAGTGCATTTATCCGTGCGCCTTTAACACTTTGGTTGCTAGATGCTAAAGTTATATTAATATAAAGTTAATAATAACTAAACTAGCTTTATTCTATGCATGGATATAGATACAAGCGCTAGGTGAAATGAGAAAGCAATATTCACGTTGGTTCTAGATTCTGCACTAATCTTAAAGCTCCTGATTTTCAAGATATAAATCTCTGTGAATAAAACGTAAGAGAAAAACTCCAGCATCCGGCTGAATGAACAGGAATTGTATCTTGTGGAATCGCGATGCTCTCGACCGTATTCGCATTCATTTGTATTTCCGCTTATCATAGAGCACCGTAGCAAGCGGAAAGACTACTAACAAGATATGTCTTGTCCGGTAGTAGATAGATAATCCCGTATCAACATCGTGCGATACGCAAGATTGTTAGGCATTGGCATCTCCCTTGCTACTCCAGATTATGGATAACGGCAATGCCGGGAAGTCAGGTCAAGTTTCCCGCGGAAAGCTTATTTGTCGTCGTTAGAAAGGTTACCCTTGCCCCTATCTATCTAGCTAATCTAAACCCGCTTATCTTCCAGAAGTACACTATGGCGTCTTAACTCGGCAAGGTAATTATAGCCCATTGAGGTTGAATAAAGTATTTAAAGCGAGGATGTTTTCTAATCCAAGAAAGATCCTTCAGCAGCATCACGCCTTGAAATCCAATATGGACAAATCAGTGGACAAGAAGGAATCCTTCCAGGCTCAATCTGTCCTGGAACATGGTACGTCCACAGAATACCATGAGCTAGCAAGAAAGTATGTCGCAGTCCATCACGATCCATCTACCATACCAGACCACTGCTGACAAGTACATACAGACTCGAAAGCAGGCATGTTCAGTTCATCACTCTCGGTGGCGCCATTGGCACGGGTTTGTTTCTTGGTATCGGCCGCGCCTTGACACAGGCTGGCCCGCTGAGTCTCTTGCTGGGCTACACCATTTCAGGCGCAACCATTTTCTGCATGGCATACACACCACTTACTACCTTCACATGTAAGTAATCGCTGACTCTAGTATTCAAGATGTAAAGCCTGGGTGAGATATACACCTGGCTCCCTCTGCCCGGTGCAATCCCTCAGTTCGCAGACCGTTGGGTAGACCCTGCCCTCGGTTTTGCCGTTGATTGGAACGTAGGCATACTACTTTTGCTCCCAACACGTAACTGGGGTTCAAACTAATCCTCCTCGCTCTGCATAGTTGGTACTACTGTATCATCACTCTATGTGCTGAGATCGCTGCCGTATCAGTTGTCATACAATACTGGGAGGGAGCTCAAGGTGTCAATGTCGCAGTCTGGATCACTATTCTCATCGTCTTGGTCGCATGAATCAACCTTTTCGCCGTCTCAATCTATGGAGAAGTCGAGTTCTATTTTACGGGTATTAAAATTGTTGCCATCGTTGGCCTCATCCTACTAGCTTTCCTTATCGACGTGGGCGCAACAGGGCGAACCCATTCATCTGCAACCAGCTGACGAGTAAGGATGTTGTTATTAATAATTATTAAAATATAAAAAGCTTTTTTAATTTTAATTCTTTATTATTCAAAGTACATAAAATTCTTATATAAAATTATGAAAATAATATATTTAAGCAGAAAGATATTGAAAATACTTTAACTTCTTTTACCTTAAGTTCTTATTCCTATAAAAAAACTAATTATAATTAAAGTATTTAAGAGAAGTACCTTTAGCTTGCCCTTACTATAGATATAGGATTTAAATGCTTGATTAATATGGAAAGTGCCAGCCAGCTTTCCTAAGCCGCTATATTAGATATTAAATAACCGAATGCCATTATAGCTGTTCAGCACCACTAACCTGATCCTGCAACACACTCTTCCAGTTTGAAAGGGCGTTTAACGACAATTTTGGGACCACATGTCCCTAACGGATGGGATGGGGTTCTAACATCTGACTTCCCAATTCAAGATGGTCTTTGAAACTAGAGACCAATCGATGTAACTCATCTTTAACATCTTCTGCAGATCCTCTTCCCAGCATCACATCGGCTGTTGGCGGGGTTGGAATTGATGGTAAAGAAAATGCCGGAATCCAACTCTGCCTAGTGTTCTCCCCATGGACGGATGGTAAGCCCTGCTGGTTAGTTTCGCGAATGTCGAGAAGCATATCCTGGTTGGTTTCGTCTTCCACACGAACTAATGTGTTGGTATCGAAGTCGCCACTATCAATGTAGATCGACGGCTCCCTGATAGTTGGTGAATGTGAAATGGACTCAAATGTATGCCGCTCCAGCTCAAAAGGCATACGCCACTCTGAAGTTGAGGAGGGAGCGTCTGAGTTTGCTGTAGAAGGCCGTGTACTAACAGTGTCTCCCAAACCAACGTGTAGGCTAGCATCGAGATCAATCAAGCTCACATTCGACACTCGGTTGTCTGGAGCTGCCACTGCCAAACCATCGGGAAGACTATCGTCAAGATCGATCAGGCTCAATGCGGACGCACGATTATGCGAAGTTCCCGGAGCCAGAGCGTTCTCGGCAGCTGAATCTGTCCGAGCTGGAATCATAGTAAGTTTTGCTTCGCCATGAAAAGATTCAGGCCCGTAAGAAAGCTGGGGGCTTGCCGAGGTAGGCATGCCTGTTGGAAAGGTCCACTCTAGGGTCCGGCGCCGATCTGAAACTTCTTCGTCAATAGATAGTGACCTGGTTTTCGGTCTAATGGTTGATAGATCTGCAGATTGAGACAAGGTATTGCCTAGAGCAGCGTCTAGGTCGATCAACGATTCGCGAACAGTCGGGGGTTCTGAATGGTCACGAAGGGGAAGGTCAGATGTCGTAGGTATTGGCCTCTGGACCATGTAAAAAGAGCGAGCGCTGTCCTGGTAATTGGTGATGGTATTCGGGTCAAAGAGCTTCTCTAATGGAGCTTTGGGCATTTTCACGTTAGCTGGAGGTTGCCGTCGACGATATGGCGGAGGGTTCGGTGGTTGAGCCCGCAGTTCGGCAGGGGTATCGTAGGTTTCGAATACAAAATGAAGCGAATCCGAAACGAGTGGCTGATCTAAACTGCCGATGGTGCTGAAGTTCCACTCGTCATCAGTGACTGAGGATTGTTCCGAGCCAAGATTCGGTTCTCGTTGCGCTCCACCAGGAGAGAAAAGCGATAACCGACTTCCTCCTTGGGCCTCCCAAACCTTATAAGCGCTTACAAGCTTTGAGAGCGACAAGGTTGGATACTTGGCATCGGTGTCGAAGATATAAGGATGTCGCTGGATCTCCTGAATAGGTGGTCGTTGGGCAGCATTTTCCACCAGACAACAGGCAATCAAATCTTTTAGCCCTGGGGAGTACCGATCGCCTTGGAGACGCGGACAGTGATGTTTCAAGTAGGTGCCAAATCGCGAGATATCTCGAAAATTAGCATTGGGGGGCAATCCAGAAGCAACCTCGTATGCCATGGACCCAAATGCCCAGATATCAACCTCTGTACCATACTTGACAGTCGGATTGAAGAGTTCGGGAGCCATCCAGTGCAAGGATCCCGTGACAGTACTCCTTTTGTCGAATTTCGTCTCCATAAGACCTGCCACTCCAAAGTCGCAGAGCTGTACGCCGCCAGCTTCGGTGACAAGGACGTTTGCGCATTTGATATCTCGGTGGATAATGCCTTGTCTGTGAACCCAGTAAATAGCCTCGGCAACCTCACGCAAGATAGGAATGATCCATTGTTCAGGGAGATACCCACTTGGCTTCATCAAGGTTGAAACACTCCCGCCAGCACAGTACTCTGTCACCATCCATATATTATGGCCAACGAGAAGAACGTCTAGAACCGTATTGACATTCTTTGCGCCGCCGCTTCCAAGGATCTTGAGTGTTTCAACCTCTTTTAGAATGTCGCTGAACGTATCTGCACCAGGGTCAAGGGCATCTCCGTTGTCGATGTTGATAATCTTGACAGCGACCAGTTGACCTGATTTAATGCCGCGTGCTTTGTAAACACGGCCAAAGCTTCCCTTTCCAATCAGTTCCGAAAGGGAGTAGGGGGGCGGTTCTTTTCCAGATTCTCCACACTCCTTGACCACATAATCTTGCATCTCTCTCGCATCTTGAACGGCATTTTGTTTGGTCGCTGAGAGGTAGAGGCTATTTGCGCCAAGAGTGGCCATTTTCTCGGAGGAGGCCTGAATAATAGCCACGTGCTGGTATTCCGATGAGATTGAGAAAAATGAGCACTTATAAATATCTGGGGTTGATTGAATGAGGTGGTGTTGAGGCCAAAGGTTGTTGATTGAGGGAGGTTGACACGGGACCCCGCTTGCAATAAAGCCACTGAAACTGCTGACTAATGGGCCTGTCGCAGAAGGCCCAGACACGTTTTATGGGCCAAGACCACGTTCATTGCTATAGGCAGTTGTTGTGCTACGTGATGTTGGGTTCCAGCAGACGTCTTGCCTCATATCATGAAACTCGTGTCCCATATCCCTTATCTATCCCCCCTTGCTGTCTTTTTCGACCTGTCTTGACCTTACTTTTATCCCGACAGTCTCGTACCGCGATGGGGACGTTGAATCGATACATTCTAGGACGGCTCAGTGTACATCCTCAACGGGGAATCGCCGCCGGAAAACACGAACGACGTGGTAGGTTTAGAAGTACAGGAGCCTGAGAAAGCATATTTGCAAACCGCTGTCCGGGACGATGATTGCAGATTCAAGACATTTAGTGGAGGCAGGTTGTGTCCAATGGCAAGCTTGCTCTGAGACCGGCGAGGCAATGGAAGCAGCCAAGGTGAAGCCGTGCAAGGACATGAAACCAGCTCCAAGCGTGACCGGACGTCGAGGTCGTTATAACGTTTTAATTAATGAACCCGCAATTGAAATTGGGTGACAGTTCAACACCATTTCATAACCTTAGTTGAGAGCTTAAATCAGCACAGAAATATTAGTTAATATAGATTATAAAAGAAAGTCTATATCTAAGTAGTTATTTATACCCTGGGATGAACTTAAACCTAAGGTAGGTTGTATTTCATCAGAATATAATAAAGGTTGTGCCTTTATGTGTTAGCTTACTAGAGGGTAAGGTTAAAATAGAACTTATCTTGTATATTGTTATTTCCATTATTATCCAACTGATGATTTTGAAAGTGCCTTCTCCAGGTCCACAAGCAATCATAAACCACGCTCATACTCAGTCTATTTCTGACTTGTTTTAACTGTAAATCTCTGACTGTGACCCCCCCGACAACTGCGGGGTCAGGAAGGGCGCAAAAGAAGCCGATGATATCACCTAGACGAGCTGGCAGGTCGTTGTTAACAACACTCATCTGTCGAAGTCCAGTAATAGAAGACTCAAGAAGTTGTTTGCCAGCTTTGGCATCTATTATGGTGTTGAAAAACCCATTTGTAAGGATTTTTAGCAGCACGAATGCAGCATTGACATACGTCTGGTAACAGAAGAAAGGGCAATAGTCAAAAAACCCTTGGGGTTGTTCATTAAGCCGTTGACTGAGATCCACGAGATTGTAGGCTGTGGAGAAGAGTGCCACAATCCGGTTTTTGTAGCCCTCCACTGCAGGATGGTCGAAAAGGTAGAATGCCTGAAGATGGAGTCTTGCAGCCATGAGATACCAAGCATCGATGTCTTGACAGGACGATGAGAAAATGGGGATACTTGTAGGATATAGAGATCTAGTACTCACCGCAGGACCGTGAAAATCGCTTCTCAAGCTCATCCAAATCCGAATTCAGTAGATGATACATAGTTGATCGTTCACGCATCAAGGCGCCTTCAGCACCTGTCGGGATTGGTCTCGCCAATGATAAGGAGACACGAAGCTTGAACCTCTCTATTTGAAGGCGCAAATAAAAAGGTGACTCAGCTGGAGAGGATTCGAACTGACTGGCCGATGGAGAGTCGTACATCTGCAAGAATAGCGGCAGGCCACAACCAATGCTTACACTTTTTGAAACGATTATAAGTCAGTATGGGTTCAAAGGTTAATTGGACATAAAATGACAAGGTGCTCAGTGCCAGGACCAACCTTATAGCTACAATGTTGCAGGCCTCCCAAGTTTGTGCCCATTCCGAATGCTCGGATACGTCAAGCTGCAATGGAACTTTGGCAAAGTCTTGAGCATCAAAGGCACAATGGAGACCCATCTGCGTGCTCATTTGTAGCATGGTACCCACAAGCATAAACGTAGGGTCTGACGTGCTGCTGCTTGTGGGAAACGGCCAGGTACACAAGAGACAGAGGGCACGGATGGTCGAGATGGAGTATGACATGGACCGTAGGGTCTTCCACAACAAGTCCGTCACGTTTCTAGCCAGTCTGGGTAGGAGGGTTGGCTGCGATTTGTGCCGTCTTGCTGCCACGGCCATAATTACCCAGAACAGCAGGTCCGATCTCTCATAGTATTCGTGTGGGCTTTTCTTCTCGTCGATGAGTGGAAGGTAGGGATTGTTGTACTTGATATACCTAAGCGGGTAGGAGATAGGTTGGCAAGGTGCAACGAAGGGTTATCTGCTAAAGGGTCGACCAGTAATTTATTAACTTACAGATGAAATAACTCGTCAATCTCATCTATTTGAAGAATTATATTACCAAGTGCTCGTGGCCGTGGCAATGGGAAAAGTGAAGAGCGATGATGAGTTGGTGGGTCGAGACCAGGACGAGTAGTAAGACATTGCAGGTCCGCATCATTAGCTACAGAGCTGCCTAAGGTGGCATGTGGAAAATTTGAAGATACTGGTGGAGAATCTTGCCTCACTGGGGAGAAACTGAGACCGGCATCGGTCTGATTCAGGGTATTAAACACGACACCAGGCGTCACGACGGGCGCTGGACCGGGCCAGTTGGTTTCATTATGCTGGGATGAGGTTGATGCGTTGCTCTGGCTGGCTCGCAGCTGCTCTCGTAAGCTCTGTATTTCACTTTCCATGTCTGTCGATTGCCTACAGATTTAGTAAGAATAAGCTTATTCTTCGTCATGGTTTCCACCATAACTTGACTCGGACTTTACCTTCGTTTTCTCGTCCGACGAAAGCCATCGTCAATTCTACAATCAAGTCCGAGACGACTGCACCGACTACAATAATCCGACACCGTCAAAACTTGGGCAGAGGCAAGGTCGCATCGAAGCTATGCAGATGATCAGTACCATGTAATGCGTTGATAATTTTGGAATGCGGAGAGGGGCCGCACCTTTTGCTGTTTACACTCATTACACGCCTTTCGTCGACTGGACATCTTATCGGCCTGATCGGCACCGAAATCAGTTCGGCTAGGTCCAGATTCATCGTCTATTGGTCTAGATGGTTGCATCGGGGGCGATGATCTCCTCAGAGGAACCCAATCAGCCTTCAAAGACCGACGGAGGATTTGTGAAATTAGGAGGCGACTGATAATATATCAGCGACGGAAATGACATAGGGCTGAGTGGCATGTAAAGGAGGACATTTCAGATGTCCGATGCGGCGGGGACGAAGTGATATTAGCGCTTATTAACCCCAAGCCTCTTTCACTATGACGTGTTAAAATATGCCAAAAACCAGTAATTGCATTAACGCATATAACCCCAACTTATAAGATTAAGAATAACTTATACTATTTACTAATAATAACATAAAGAATTAATAAAGATATATATATTCTATAATTTTATTTTTTATGTAAACTAGAATCTTAAAGAATTACTATTACTATAAAGTTAAAGGGAAAAAAGTTTAGAATATCTTTATATTATTTCATAGCTTAAAGATTCTTTATGTTACGATTCGTGCCCGTAACAGCGCTGTAAGGCTTCTATAAGCAGCTGTACACACCACTGTAATTGCTACAATAGCAGTTATAGCCCAATCTTTTGCCCTGTGGCGTAGTGGTTAGGTGTGACCGTTACACTTTATAAAATATCTTAGGCTCTAGACCTTGCTATACAGGTTGCCACCTACAGCATTATCCAGAGCTGTCGCTTGCTCCAGTCCCACGATAGTGAAAAGCTTCTTAGGGGTAAAGTTCTTTGGCAGCGCGGTCCTTCCCGTCTCTTTAATCCGAATAAATACATCCTTAATAGCCTGATAAGCCGGGCCGATGGATGCAAAAGGAAAGATGATGATCTTGAATCCAAACTCGGCAGCTTCAGCGGGTGTCCACGATGGAGTCGCTCCATGCTCCACCATGTTAAGCAGCATAGGCGTGGGAGCCATGATCTTGCATACTTCTCGAGCCTCTTTCTCTGTGGTTATACCTTCGAGGAAGCCGACATCCGCGCCAGCCCTGACAGCAGCCTGGAGCCTGCGAATAGCCTCGTCGAAGCCATGTGTCTGTAAAGCATCGGTTCTGGCAATAATAACAATGTCAGAACCTAGTTCTTTGCGAGTTTTATAAGCCGCAGCGATGCGCTGTTCGAAGGTGTCGATATCGACCACGGCCTTGCCACCGAGGTGACCGCATCGCTTGGTCTGAATTTGGTCCTCAATGTGGAGGCCAGCAACGCCGGAGCGGTGATATTGCGCGACGGTTCGAGCCACCATATTGGGGCCACCGTAGCCGGTATCGGCGTCGGCGATCAAAGGTACAGAATTATCGAGGTTTGCGATCATCTCGGCGTGTTCACGCATGTCGTTAAGGGACGCGAAGCCAAGGTCGGGCTGGCCAAGTTTAGATGCGACAGTACCAGCTCCGGTCTGTATTTACATAACAAAGTTAAATGCAGGTAGTTGAGAGGCCAGGAGCTTGTCTTACCATGTAGATACACTCAAATCCCACCTCAAGTGCGATACGTGCACTGAAACCTTCGTAAACACCCGGTGCGACCAGGATATCGTTGGATTCCAGCCTCTGACGAAGCTTGGTAGCGCTGGAGATAGAAGAGGCATTATGCCCGTTGCTGTGACCGTTGGTGCTGCCGTTAGTGTGAGACATGTTGACAGATGTTTGTTTCTGAAATTTCCAGTTTCTTGATCGACTCGTGTTGTAGTGCTGTTGCTTTGCTGTATTTGTTCCATTCCATCATTGAAGAGACTCTACAATTAAATAAGTAATCAATTTGACCTTTCGTTATGTTATCAAAATAGTGGCAGTCCGAACCGGGGTGATACCCACCTGTCCGATCGGACTTGCAGAGATCCGATCGGTCAACATTCTACCACCCATTTTCCGCAGTCCGATCGGCGTCCGATCGATCATTATCGGACTACCTATCCCCGCATTAGACTACCCCAGATCAAATGGTCTGGGGCCCCGCACTCTTATGCCGATGCGGGATTGTGGGAGAGAGGAGGAGAAGATCGCATATAATGTTCTTGGGTATATTATATGAACCAAGCATCCCCAACTTCAAGGGACCATCTTCTCTACAGTAGCGCGAAAACCTCATCAACAAGTTCATTTAAATCTTCCACTCCGTTCGTCTACAGATATTTCAAATTTCATCGTGGTCATTAACATGATGACAGAGAAGAATATCACTTCTGTTCCCCAAGACACTCGTCTTTCTGTTCATGCCAAGATGTCCCATGAAGAGCACCGTCTCAAGGGTATACCGTCCCAAATGGGCGTTGCCGATCATGAAACTCCCGAATGGAAGCAGAATGAGAAAAGGCTTGTTCGCAAGCTTGATATGACACTTATGCCCATGGTTTGGGTTCTTTATATGTTCAACTATCTCGACAGAAACAACATCGCGTAAGTATCTATCCCTTGCGATTGAGCCTGGGCTAATCTTGCTTCTTCCGCGCATAGGCAGGCCCGGCTTGACGACTTCGAAGCAGACCTCGGTCTCGTGAACAATGAATTCAACATCGCAGTATCTATTCTCAACGTTGGCTACATGCTCGCGCAGCTTCCCTCCAATATGATCCTTACAAGAGTTCGCCCCAGCATATATCTGCCATCATGCGTCATTGTATGGTCTTGTGTTTCGGCTGCCACTGCTGGAGTGACCAGCTTTTCCGGTCTGGTCGCGGTACGATTTGTTCTTGGTATTGTCGAAGCACCATTCTTTCCAGGTGTAAGTGGCTTATCCGACTTGGGTCCTAGGATCAGGTTCTAAAGTTCGGCACTGACATCTAGATACGGTAACAGGCTTTCTTCATGCTTTCTTCCTGGTATACCCGCAAGGAGCTCGCCCTTCGCACTGCAGTCCTCTATTCAGGTCTTGTTGTAGCTACGGCCTTCTCCGGCCTCATTGCAGCAGGCATATTTGCAGGTCTATCAAATACCGCTGGTCTTCATGGCTGGCGGTGGCTCTTTATCTTAGAGGGTGCTGGTAGTGTTATTGCCGCCATTTTGGCCTTTATTCTACTTCCAGACTTTCCTGATGCTACAACTGGGAGCCAGAAATGGCTTCTAACAGATCAAGAGCGTCAGGTAGCTGTCCAAAGGATTGCCCTAGATCGTGTATCTTTGCCCGAAACTGATCGGTCCATCTGGCATGGTCTTGGTCTTGCTATCAAGGATGTCCGAACTTGGATTTTTGTAAGTTCCCATGCCACGCTTCAAATAAGAAATAACCGGTTAACCAATCCTTCACAGGTTATCATCCTGTGCGCCAATCACACGGCCTATGGGTTCAATAACTTCTTTCCCACGTCAGTCCCAACCCTTGTTTTCCACCTATAAAAACAGTATAGTCCGATATCTAACTTTCTTTCTTCATTAGTATCGTTAGTTCCATGAATCTCGGCAATCGTACCATCACACTAGTCCTCACAGCTCCCCCATATCTGTTCGGTGCCGCTGTTTCCTTCTTGGTGGCTTATTCAAGTGATCGCTTCAACGAGCGCGGATACCATATCAGCGTTCCAATGGCTTTCGCCATTATTGGCTTCATCGTTTCAGCGGCGACCCTCAATAATGCTGCGAGATATGTAGCATCGTTCTTCTACTGCGCCGGCGCTTTTGCTGCCAATGCGGCAGTTTATTCGCGGGCAGCCTCTTCATTAAATCAAACGCCTGAGAAAAGAGCATGCGCGACAGCCATCGTGAATTTGCTGTCGCAACTTGGCAATATCTGGAGCCCTTATTTCTTCCCTGCATCACATGGGCCACGCTACGTTATGGCTATGCTACTTATGATGGCCTTCTCTACACTTAGTATTGCTGCATCATTACTAATGAAGTACCTGCTTAAGAAGGATAATAAAAGGCTTCTTATTGAAGCAGAGCAGTCTGGTAGAACTGTTAAGCTTTATACTACTTAGGTTTAGCCTTTTATTTAATAAATGAAAATAAAGGAATAAGCACTTAGAGATAACGGAAGCATTAAGTAGAACAATATATTAAGTAGTGACTAGATCAGAACAAATAAACATAATCTCTAATACATATATATCAAAACCATTCCTTGTAGCCAATGTACTAATATCCGACCCTTTAGTTGATGATGATGCGTTGAGACTTAGGAGTAGCCTTAGGAAGTACTATGGTCAAGAGACCATCCTTGAGGTCGGCAGTGACCGCGTCGTGGTTGATGTAGGTAGGGAAAGTGAAGAAGCGCGAGAACTCCTTGCTGTAGCCAGAGCGTCTTGGCTCTTCAGGCTGTTCGGGCTGCTTCTCCTGGGCCTTCTCGCTGAGAGTCTCAGGCTCTGGCTGGCTGACGGTCTTTGACTTCTCTGATGCGTGACTCAAGACCTCAAACTCGTCGTCATCGACATCATCCTCGACAGTGGCTTGGTAAGAGCTTCTGCTTCGGGTGTCTTCGTTGTCTGACTCGGTGACGGGGGCGGTAGCAGTCTCCTCAGTGGTTGTTTCAGTTGCCTTGGGCTCTTCTGTGAAACGCTCAACCTTGCCACTAACAACAAGCTTGCGGGGCTCGGGGAACTCGACAGTGACGTGCTCCTTGTTCATGCCGGGGAGCTCGCCGTAAAGAACGAATGAGTCCTCAGTCTCGTGGGCCTCAAAGCGGGGCTCCCATGGGCGGGAGGTCACCCGATAGGCAGGGCAGGAAGCCTGAGCGCGGCTCGTCTGTTGAGGCTGGCATTGGCGCTTTCGCTGGGGCTGCTGAACGGACTGGTCAAGCTCCCGGAGGAGATGATAGAGTGGGTTCTGAGGAGCCTGGATATGGTAGAAGGTCTGGGGAAGGAAGAATGCCATTGTGTTGATGTGTTTTGGTTGTGAGTTGTAGAGGGCGATTGATATGATGTTCAGGCTTTTGATTGGCTGAGCGGAGGCGATTTGTGCTTCTGGGCTTTGTTTGGACTGATTGAGCTGTGAAGAGATTGAATTCTGATGATAGAAAAATTTACCAAAGACGTCGGAAGTGATTCATTTATACATCAATTTTCTGCAATTAATAATTAGGCAGGGCGTTCTTGCGCAAGCTGTTACTCACCACATCGAATTGCCATGATCTTGCTCGAAGCATCGAGAAGGTTCTTGGAACTTTTCCTAGCTGAGTAAGACGCCATTTGTCAGTACTCTGCACCAACACTAGCCACTGTGGCGGCTGGGGCTGCTTGCAAATCCACATTCTGAGCCTGGACCAATGAAACTGAGTCAGCATTGATGACAAATTTGATTCCCAGACATTCCGCGTTAAAGCCGTCCGGACTTTGGTAGTCAGATCGGGATGGGCCTACCCGATACTAAAGCAATGCATATAATGAGATGTAATAAATGGTGTATAGATATGTATATAATTTCTATTATGATTTTCTTTAATATTTTTTGCTCTTTTACCTATTACAAAAACCTTATAATGTTATTGCAGATGGCCTGAGTAAGCGGATCCGAAAATGTTTTTTATCTTATTACAACAGTCAATTTGTATAAGTATTGTATGCGATTAAAAACCATAGCAGGTAGAGAACGGTTACATTGCATAAGTCTTATATGACATTCCTTTGATACCGCCTCTAGTAGGCCTACTGCGATTATATACAGTTTTATTATCTTGCTTTCAAACGTGACAATACTTGCGGTCTAGATTACAGAATTACATCAGACTGTAAAAGCGAAGATAGCACCCAGCACTGCCCATACACTATCTGGCTCAGGAGACAGCTGGTTCGATAACATCGGCGTTGGCAATAAGGCCACCAATACGGCTCAATCTCACATGTGAAGATGCGTCAGAGAATCATCTCCATTCATTTCTACAAAATAAAAGTCCAGACTCCTTCCAAAACGGCATAAAGATCCACCAGACCTAAGTGGAATAGTGCCCAAAATTCCTACCAGTAAAACAAAACGGTGAGCGACACTATACGAAAGAAGCAAGTGTGGCTCGGCATAATTTGTCACTTTTGTCTCCAGCATATCGATAGTCAGCGCCATAGATTTCGTTTACAGCACTTAGCTTGGAGCCATAACGACAACATGCCTTCTTACACTAAGCTTTGTAGGTAAAGCTAGGGGAATCTAGACTCGTGGCGTGTATTTGTCTCAGAATGTGGTCTGATGATAAGACTTTCAGCTTTCAGCTTCACTGAACTTTCAATTGACTTTCCGTTGTCGCTCTTGATTATATTCTCTTGGCTTTCCGGCAATTGTCTGAGAATGCCAGCACCTAAAAGAAACGAGTCTTGAATATTTATTAGCCATAAGCAACACATTATTGTTGACGTCGACCGCTCAACCTCTGACTCAATCAAGCAGATCTCTCGGTTCTACGTCAACCCACTGGCAACAGACAAACACTGGACCTCACATGATGTCCCGGTAGATATCCAAGACGGCAACTATCAAAATTGCGTTGGGAGGTTCCAGAATGAACTCGTTGACGGAGTCTTTACCTGCGGTGTATCTGGAAACTTAGGCCAACTTGTCTATGTCCCCATTAGCAACGCCTTTGGGTCCGGCCCGCCTGCGCCTCGTACTCTCAGCCACCCAGGAAACGTCACAGCATCGGCAATAGCGACGGCAAGGGCGTTCAGTAACTCGACAGACTTGTATGCCATTGGGGGGCAGACCCTGTTCTGGTTCCCTGCAAACAGCCGGGCAGGACAGTCAGTTGCTACGGCAATCTTCAGCAACAGCATATTCCAAGGCACGACCAAGCTATCAGCCATGTCACACGGCGGTGTCACAACTATCTGGGGTAAGAATGGTAGTGATCAGATCTACTACAGCTCTTGTCCCAATAGGCAAGGCAGCATCATGGAGCACACCTCTCCCGCTGATGAACGGTATAGAGAACATGTCGGCCTTTGTGAACCGCACGGGCTACAGTAACACCATCTTTGCTTCTGGAGGAACCTCTGGCGATTGGTGCAGGCTACAGAAACAACTGCCAAGCTTTGGCGTCAGGAGTCCCTTGTTATCGAGGCACCGCCGCAAACCAAGGCCATGGCATTCAACTCGTACACTACCACCATCCAACTTGCAGACGACAAGAAGATGCCTGCAGGTGATGTCTCTGCCTCTGTCACGGCACCCTGTCGGACCCCAGTTTACATCAATGGCTTGTATTACGTCCTAAGCTCAACTCCTATCACTGTCTCCTCGGACAAGACACCATAGTACTTTAACGATAGTTGAGAACACGCACAATACCATGAACGGGACATCCATCACTGTCACATGTGGCAGTCATCCAACGGTCATAGATCCATCACATAAGCATTTCCAGAAGATCACTTCGCTTAACACACCCACTGCCTTGGGAGCAGCCAAGATCCCCAAAAATGTCATTGCAGGAGGTACATCTGGCCCCTCAGTTACCGCCCCTCTCAAGGTCGCTCCTAAGCCAGTCCCTCTCAAGCCAATCCCAGAGCATCACCCAAGTTCAGGTCTTTTCGGTCTATTTGCGACAGCTTCGAGGATATTGGTCATGCGATCGAGGCTGATGTTGGAGACATTTTCCACGCCCTCAAATCAGCAGCCAAAGCTATCGTGCACATCGTAAAGGAGGTAGCAAGCGATGTGTGACATTTCGTTACCACCATCGCAGGCAAGGTCTACCATGCAGTCATCAGCACAGTTGATGCGGTTGTCGGTGCTGTCGAATGGGTATTCAATGCCATCAAGACGGTGATCCAGGATGTGATCCGCTTCTTGGAATTACTCTTGGATTGGGAGGATATTACCTGCACCAAGAACGTTATCTACGACATCGCGAAGCTGTTTATGCAAGGTCAGATCGACTTAATTGCATCCGCAAAGCCGTTCTTCAACGAGAGTATGAATGCCGTCGTGACCATGATCAACAAATGGGCTGGTGATACAAGCTGGACGGCCACGATTGGCCAGGCTACAACCCAGCCCTTGTCAGCAAACTGTCAAAATCCATCAGCAGATCACACATCTGGCTCACAAATGCTCTCTAATCACTACAAGAACAACGCTTCTTCCCTGACTCTCACTGATACCGACACAGCCGATAGTACGGTAGAAGAGCTTGTCAACAACGTCTTGACTTGTCTGGAGAATGAAAAAAGACAGTGACGGCAGCATACAACGACCTGAAGACCCTTGCCCATAACGTCCATTATCAACCTCTGGAAGACTCTCTTAAACAACCTCTTGCAATTCTTGCCGATGTCTTGATATCCACCCTTGGCAACGTTGGAGATGCTATTCTGGATCTTTCTGACGAAGGTCGCCACTTCGGCCATGCAGCTTCTCGACGCAAAGTTCCATATCCCAATCGTTTCCGACATCCTCAGTGATCTGGGTATAAGCGAGCCTTCTCTATTGGACCTCTTCTGCTGGATTGTAGCCGTTGCTTATACAGTCATATATAAAATCGCCAACAACAGCGCCCCATTCCCCGACAACGACGATGTGAAGGCCCTCCTCTACTCCGATACCTGGCATACACTCCAAACCATTCTGGGTCAACCGCCTCCCCAAAACAAGCTCTCCTATTACTCACGCGCCGCTTCATACATCTGGTCAGCGCCTAAAGAAATCAGTGATTCGACGAAGAAGAGTATTTACCCGCTGTCTACACACCATCGGGACTGACATTGATCTCCTGAATGTATTCGTCATCCCTCTTGAGGCCGATGGTTCTTCAGACAGCAATGAGAACCCTTTCAGTGGGCCTATGTCGGTTCTAAAGTATTTACATACCGCTTGTCACATCGTTGCTGGAATGGCTGTATCCCAAGACTCCATATCAAAAGACGTTCTCAGGGCCCTGCGTTACACATATATTGCTGTGAAGGTTGTGTCTGGTGCTGTTGTCAGTAAGAAAATAAAAGGTTGCACTAACAGAGGCTTTCCCACTCGTGATAAGCGCGGTATGGGGGCCTTGGTTAGTATGATTATTGGGAACTGGGAGCTGTTCATCACTGCGGGTCATCTCTATGAGCTGAGTCACGACGCTGCTAGTTCCGACCGGACAGCAGCTATTCTGATCGAGGTCGGTAATATACTGGGCGAAGTAAGCAATGTTGCATATTGCGAAGCTGTCAATGATCCGGATCGAACGACCAGAGAGGTTCCTCTTTTAGTTGTAGCTGGAGTGGGATTGATTCAGGCTGGGTTGGAGGCGTCATTACTGGCAACTGTAGACTAATAGTTTAGGATTATTAGATCTTAATGAGAAACAAGTATTTGCTTTAGTGGAAGTCGACCCTCTAATACATCTCGTGCCTGCATATAGCCTTATGACTGTCCTCTCTCACATCCTGAACCAGACCCCACATAGTAATGTCCAAAGTACAACCGCTTTAACTATGCTCTATCGTTTGACTAGCTTTCGTACTCCAGTAAGTTCCTATCACAGAAGCACCAAGCCTGCGATAGTAAAGACTACAGCAGCTGTATAAAACCCGGCTTGCGCTCCCTTGCCAGCACTATTTCGGATAAAGTCAAAGCCTTTAACGGCGTACTTGTCGCTCTCGACAGCTGCCAATTGACTCCCAGAATTGTTCAGCAGCCTTGCCTCAAAGGCGTGCACCGCGTCCGGTGAGATCGAGGCGCCTGTTTTGTTAAGACTTTTGACGACTGTGTCGGGATTCCATTTATACGAGCCCGCCGAGAGCGAAAGGTTGGTGTCAAGTTCCCAGCCAAACCGGCTGCTATCGTCGCTGGTAAGGGCATAGAACCAGAGATCGAGTGCGCGAGCCTTTGGTTCGAGGAATGATCCATTGTTGGCATCCCACGTGATTGTAACAGGTTGAGTGAGATCAAGTTTCTCCGAAGAGTCAGGGCCAGTAAACTCGAATGCATGAATGGCATGCAAGAAGGCACAGCCAAGAGTAGAGACTAGGAGAGCGGAACGCATTGTTTATTGCGAGTCGTGCACTGGCGATGACCTAGATATCGAGAACAGGACAGGCCGTAAGTAAACTTGGCGTAGAATTGGTTAAGTCGAGCTATGATTAAACCTTGCAGAGAAATAAGGTATAAGACCTTTTTAAAAAGAAAAATAGAGGGTAATAAGTAAGCGAGAATGCAAGTCTTGTGACCGAGCTTTCATCCTAAAGAAAGTAAAAGCTCAAGGAACACATGCCCGTAAATGGCAGGCCATAGACTTTTCTTGTTGGTTGACCCTTGACTGCTGGGGAAGAGTTCCAATTTGAGCCTTGTCGCTTACCATATGATGCAGAAGACGCGCTTGGCATAGAGTCGAGAACGCGACGAATGTCACGTTAGTCAGGGGGTTTGAATCCCGGTACCCAAATGGCTGGCATACGGTCGTCGCCAATGAGTTAGCAGGCGGGCGACCCGAAGGATTGATATAGGCTAAACTTGGTTTGAGGGCAAGTGACGGTGAGAAAAGGAAAGTATGGTGTTGGTTGAGAGAAGCTGGCTTGGCGTGAGGGGTATTGTGGGTAGTTGCTGGGACTGATTTTGCATGGCTGCCTACGCCAAGATAGAATTTGTATAGAATATTGCATATCATATAGAAATAGAATATCCAGGAGGTGATACTCGTATCTCGAATAGAATAACCCAGGCTGTATGTTTCGTCTCCACATTGTAGTGATATGTCTAGGAAGCATTGTCCCCAATCACCAATTATTAAATAAATAAGTTTAGATGCTACATCCTCTTCTTAGACAGGTCCTTATCGAAATATAAATTACACTACCTCCTCTTCGGCCTCGTCCTATAAATGAAATAAGATTTAAGGAAAGTAGCCCAGTCTAATAAAAGTATAGCTGAGGTTATAGTAGCTTCCCTACTGTTTTATGAGGGCGATAATATATAGTGAAGATAATTATGTAAGCTAAAGGTAATTATTATACAACATGAAGCTAATCCATGAAGCCTCAGAGAGTAGTAAATTCAGTAATCGTGGGTTCCGGGATTGTAGTTGTGAACGCAGTGACACCAAACTCAGAGCAAGCCTCATAGTAAGCTGATGGACTATCGCAGTATGTAGCATAAGCTGGGATACCAGTCGGAAAGATAGTCGTTGCCGCCTCGCCCTCGGCGCGACGGGCAATCGCATTTGTAGGGATAATTATAACATTCCCGCGCTTATACACCGTTTGAGTCCTGGAGGATCGTCAGCTGGTTTTCAACTAATTGGTATGAATGTTACCTACACTTCATACGAGCTGACTGTGACTATGTTGAATTCCTGGCAGTCTGCAATTTTATCTGTGAAACGAGGCGGCTCTTCATTGTTTAAGCCATTTGCACAGCTATCATCTGGTGGAGCTGTTGTTGTTGACTCGGAGCCTGAGGTCGTCGTGACTCCGGCTGTAGTGGTCGCATCCGAGCTGGTGATGGAAGAGGCTAGATCTGTGCTCTCGGTAACGGCTGCAGAAGATGTTGCTTCGGTGACGGAAGTCTCGACATAGGATGTCTCGGTCGACCCGATCGTGGTCGACAGAAGCTGGGTGGTAGAACTACCGGGTTTGCAAGGTCCAGCAAGAGCTGTGGCTGCTAGTGCAGCAAGAACGAGAGTGTTGCGGATCATTTTGAGTGTAACGACCGGTGTTGATAATTGAGATTAAAAGAGTGTATGTGTCCCAGGCTCACAGCAAGAGAAAGAAATATCAAGAGTCTAGAATTTACGGAGTACAGTTAAGGAGAACGATGAGATAAATACGTAAAGGCAGACCGCACCACTCAGCGGCTTTATCACGCATATTGTAACCGAGCTTTTCTTTTTTAGATGTCCTCGGCTGCAATGGAGACCTCTAGCCAGGGGCAGCTGAAAGACTATTGAATGGCTAGACCTGACTTGGTGTCTTTACTCAAACTAATTGGACACTATCGAGACGCTATCAGATTAGAGCCAACAAACAAGCTGACCCCTGTATTTTTCTGTATAAGGAGCTGGATGCGGGAAGCATGAGGAACCCGGCTGCTAACAATTTGGAGCCTGAATGTGGGCTGGCTAAGATAAGCGTCATGTATTCAGCAATGCCCACATTTCTCGTTTGCCAACGCGCTCAGGGACAGCACTTCATAACAACCAACACATTAAAAAGTGGTACGATGTTGATTTGCAAAGTCACCGAGATAACCAAGTATTCTGCGTATACCGGATGATCTCCCCGAAGTCCAGCAAGACTAAAGTAGTAAGGCTTCTCAATGTCCTTTTGAGTCGCAAGTCGTAATGGTCTGACTCGAACCTTAGTACTGATTACGGGAGCTCCCGCTGCTAGCAAAAAGCGCCAAAAGATGAGACATAATGATTCAACGCCGCTCGACGCCTCTCAACGCCTCTTTGCAAGTTTTGGCATATCAAAAACGTGGTTAATGGAGTGAGACTTGCATTAGCTCTGGACTAACCTTGACAAATTCTACGAGATCTAATTACATGCTTCAAAGCATACATCGCAAGTCAATCCATATCTGCCTCAACCCCCACAGTTTTATCAAACTCAACCCGCAATGGTTCTGCTTCCGACTGCACCAGAGAGTTGCATGACCTGGGCCCTCAAGTTGAAAGTTGCTATCCCCAAAGAGAGCGAAACTATGCTGCCGGGACCGCTATTTCCTGGGGATCTTGGTTATCTATCGAGGGCGATTGAAGCAGAGTTGAGCATACTATTTTAAAGCACTTTAATATAATTAGTTCTTTATTTACTACTAAGTAAAACATAATCATAACTACTATAATACAGATAGCTCCTTAATAAGGGCTATAACTTAGTATTCTGATTCATGTTTAGTAGGGAGTCTTGCAAAGTGTTTTGACCAAACCCATCCAACTGTATCTTCTGGGTCATCTTGATTCTTTACAAGCCATAACTCGCCCTTTTCACCCAGCACATCAAATACCTAGAGAAATTCTATCATTAGTGTCTAATTAACATTCTGCAATAACAGATTGACTCACCTCTCCTGCGGCATAAACCAAGTACGGATAACCGGCCTCGTGCTTGGTTGTTGCTATATCAAACTCGAAGAGAGAAGCAGCCAGCCAGAGAACATTATACCCATCTGTCTGTTCCAAATCACTGTCGTCGCTGGGCAACAGGAATTGATCAATATTTTCAGCTTCAGTGCTTTCGTCGTACCGTTCTGGCCAGACAACTGTGCCTCTGATAAAATAGATGCGGTCGTCAGAAGAAATCATCTCTACTGCGTCTTTCGGTATCAGCAACGCTGATTTCAGGCTCTTTTTGTTAATCAGAATCAAATGTCAACCTCAGTAAGTTGGTTTTATGTTCTACACGTACCTCCACATTTGTATGGCATACAGGACACTCTAGGCCATGCCCTGCGATACTCCAGAGCGTGTCACATGACGAGCAAGTGAGTATTCTAGGTACGGCATCCTCGGGGTCCTCGTTCTCGTTGTGTTCCAGATCCGAGGCGCTTACTTCGAGCCCTTCTACTGCGATAGGTAAGGCTTCTAAAGCAAGCATCTGCTGATGCCGTGCTAGATGCCGACAGAATTCCTTCATGTTTTGAGACTCCACAGCTGGAGGTGCCCATTCATCGCAAAGGATGCATCCAGAGATATCCATCCGCTTTGTTGGTCGCTTACACGCTTCTAAAATCGTGTCCAATTGGTTGATATCGATTGCCTTGGAGTGCGCAAGTTTGAAATGGTTTCGTAATAAGTCCGCGTTTGAGAATACTGTGTTGGCGTTGTTACAGAGAATGCATTCCCAGTCCTGCCTATGGATATTTATCTCGTGGCTGAACCACTCTTCACGGGTTGAGAAGAGGTCTGCAGTGCAGTCCTTGAAAGTGCATACGTAGGGTTGCAAATCTGAAAAAACGTGTTTCCTATGAGGGATATAAACATGCTGATCTTGGACTACCTGATTTTAATGATAGGAATTCTTACCTCCATTGATTCCGATCAGCTAGCTCTTGGATCGTCCGGCAATATGGGCATTCTATTGGCTCACCATAGTCCAGTTGAACTCCATCCAGTACCATGTCGGGTAAGTCAGGAATCCGGCGGCCAATATCTTCACCGAATGAGCTAACAAAGGATGTTGCCGAAGTAAAGATCGAATATCTGGCGGCCCTATGTGTTGTAGTTTCCTCTGATCCCTCCTGGTAAGTCGTTGCCACGGTGCTCTGGGCTTTGTTTGAGATGTCAATGGTATCCTCTTCATGAGTTGCTTTGGAGAGTTTCTGGCGGTGGCTTTGTCTGTACTGAATGATCAGACGCCTTTTCGTGATGGCGTTACCCAGGCGCTGTGCTAGCCAAATTGACTGTCTGACCTTTGGGAATTTGTCCTCCACATGCTTGATGTCTGGAGAGGTCTCACAAGGGGTGAAGTCATCGAGGTTAGGGAGCCGCCCCTTTGGTCTCATTCTGCGTATCAGTGTTGAAAGACTAAAAAGGTGATCTATGGAGCAGTGCAAATTCTTCATCAGCTGCTCAACCTCATTTGTGGGTTCAATCGAGGTCCATTGCGCGCTTTGGGAAGTGCGGTTTAGGTGACCGCCGATTAGAATGTCCAGGACTACGAAAACAGGCGTTAGATTGCAGATATCCATTATGTAAACACGGACACTTACGTCGGCAAAGAACACCTTCTAATCTTTGCAATCCGCGAATGACGCTTTCCCGTTGTCTCGGAGCATCCTTGAGTCTGGCATCCAATGAGGCCATAGATGGCTCAGGCTGTAGAGCACCGATGTTTGAGGCCCATACCCTCAATCTACCGCGTTCATCATCAAGTAACTGAGCTTCCTCTGTATTAAGCCATGAGACCGAATTTTTCAGCAAGTGTTGCAACTGCGAAACGCAGGTGCTGGCTCGTTTGGAAATTGTCTGGTTGGCGTTTGATGAAGACATGACTCTAATGCAAAGAAGAAGACTGCAAAGATGGCACGATCTCACGCTCTGCATCAATAGTTACCTCAGCACGTGAGTGGCTAGAATAGACAGGAAAATCATTTGTCCATATTTGCCTCATTTTAGGACTTTCAGCCGCAGCCTGATTTGCTTCCCCGCTTCGTATCTCAATTTTCAGCTTTCTCTATGCATCTGACACGACGTGAAACTTCTTATTAATATTCTGAATAACACCCAACCAGGACAATGTCTGGATTCGAGATCGCCGGTATCGTTCTCGGTGCATTTCCGATTTTGTATGATGCTGCCAAGGACTTGAACGCTCGTTATCGAGACCTCAAGTCTTGGTGGCAATTTGAAGTCGAGTTCGAGAATTTTGTCTCAGCTGTGGATCGCGAGTTCGTCGCATTTTCACAGAACCAAGAGATTTTGTTGGTGCCATTGCATCTACCAGATGATGAACTTGAAGTCCTTCTGAATGACCCAGATACTCTCCTCTGGCATGAACCTCGAATCCAAGCTCTGTTGAGAAAGAGACTCCAAAGTCGGTACTACACATGGTATATGCAACAGTTGAAAGACATCAACGACGCTATTTCCAAACTGCTTGACCTTTTGCCAACGGACAAAGTAAGCTTCAGAAGTTGGTCGACATCACCAAGTCAATATTGACAAAGACAGGTATATCATACCGACTCAACTAGTCTCGCAAGTGAGTTCTTTAGACTCAAATGGAGCTTCAGCCGCAAGAAAGATGAACTCCTAGCGACTATAAAGGATCGGAACGAAAGCATCTACGCATTCCTTGATCGCGCAGCACACGTTGAAACGAGAATTAAATCAACAAGATATGGCTCTCTAGCATGGCAGTATCTTACAGCGCAAAGAGAGGCCTTTTCGATCTACGAGTGCTTACAGTGCCATTGGACTTGCAGCTGTCTGAGTAAACACTCATACGGTATTAGTGCTAGCACTGTTCGACAAGAGCAGAAACGTGGGGACTTCGCCTTGGTCTTTGAAGAAGGTCCGAAACTTACAAAGATCCAAGTGGAGGTAGTGGAAACGGGTCCTTCGGTATCTACCAAATCGTCTACTCAGAGCACGGAAAAGGTCTCACGGCTCAAGCAAGACCTAGACGTCAAAAGGCGATACAAGCAAGTGGGTGAAAAGAGTTCCAGCCTTGCTTCTTTGGCTATTTCTTCTCTTTCGATCGTCGGGAGTCACGCTAGGCCACATCAAGTACAAAGCCGGCTTCAAAGGCTCAGTATAAAACTCCAGAAGAAACCTAAGTCGAGGGCCGGGTGAGAAATTTCGAGAAACATTTGATAAAAGCACTGACATGGCTGTAGTATTCCCGTCTCCGATCAAGCTCTGGTAACCATCCCAGACCTGCCGCGTGTGAGGTTTGCCCAAGATTCTGGACCCACGGCCCTAGGAGCTGTTCATCAGATCAAGGACATGTGTTACGTTGCAAGGGGAGAGTTTGACCAACCATTTATGGGGTCTCTAAGTAATGGTCCTGAAACTCACTTGCTTCTCCGGTCGGAGGACCATCAATCAGAAAGGAACGAAACTTTTGAAGTAGAATCACTCAATACGTTTCTAGAGTCCACACCGAGGATAGGGCAGAGAGTAAAAGTTGGTCTCCAACTGATCCAAACCGTCCTCGCACTTGGCGTATGTCCATGGGTTCCTGAAACCTGGAGCAAGACCGAAGTCCTTCTTATACGGAACCCAGGTTCCGCCATACCAACGCCATATGTCTCTCACCAGTCAATCAGAAACACCCTCAAAGGCAAACAAAAAGTCCAGCCCTGCGTTCAAGCTCGTAGCAGCCTCTTTGCGCTCGGGGTGCTTCTGCTAGAGCTTTTATTTCGCATAAAACTAGAGAGCTTGCCACTTCGCAACGAATACGCAGGCGCAGCAGGACAAGCCCTCCACATAGCTGATCTTTGTACCGTTATTCAGTGGCAAAAAAGCGTTGAGGGACAGTTTGGTGATAGGGTTGCGGATGCAATTAGAAGATGTATACTTTGTGCTTTTGAAGCTCAGCCAGATTTAAGTGACTTGGCGTTTATCAGGGCGGTTTGTGCTAGTGTTCTTCAACCCTTAGAAGAGTTTTTATCTGCATGGACCTTAGAGTAAGAATAATAAGTATATTATTTAAAGGAGGGAATTGACAATACCTGCATGAGGGTAAATAGCACCTAAAAGATAAGGTATAATTAATTTAATTAGCTAACTTAATTAGTAGGCTTAATTATTATTCAAGTCCATCTTTACCTAATAGGAATTTTGAAGTGTATAGAGCAAACTCATTTATGGTAAGTGAGTTGGTTAGTTATACTAGAGAACTATGCGATCTATCTGCGAATTTCCCCGGAATGGGCAGGTATCTTCGAAAGTTCGATGACGTGAGGTCTCGGAGACTTCAACCAATTCAACACTTCCGACGGCTATTTTCTCGTATTCCATCACAAGTGAGTAGCGGAGAATACAGCTATCAGGCGACGTATAACAAGGATTGCTGTAGATCACATCCACATTCAATTATCATGCACGCTCGCAAGCAGTGACACGGATAAATTGGCCAAACTTGCTTGATTTCTGATTCAAAAGAAAAATACCGTCGGCTATTTTCGAGGCTTGTCGTATTTCAGCGGCATTGGCATTGTGAAGCAAACCTGTTAGTTGACATAGAACAAGGTTTGCTGTAGATCTTATCCTATAGAGTCGGAAATCAAATTGGATTACTACACATGAAAACGTCTTGTGATATAGGTTGACGTTCGACCCCCAATTTCCTTGGAGGCAGGGGATCACTGACTCTTATTTAACTTCGTCTTTCCTCTCCAATGTCAGGTTAAACATAGCCAGACATATTCTCCTTACATGACTAGCAATTTAAAATGTATTTATTCTTTTTACATATCTTTATTACCCTTACAACCTCAGTAGGGGCCCAGAAGGGTAACTACTCAGGCTCGCGGCATCTTTGGTATGATATTCCTGGCAGCGATTTCAGATCGTCTCTGCCCATCGGCAACGGTAGACTGGGTGCACTCGTCCAAGGCTCCATCTCGGAAAAAATCATCGTCAATGAAAATTCGGTATGGAGCGGTCCTTTCCAAGACCGTATCAATCCCGGCTCCTTGGAAGGATTTCCCAAGGCTCGCAAGTTGTTGACTGAAAATAACTACACGGGAGCTGCGGGGTTCGCAGCAAGCGACATGTACGCAATACCCCCACAGAACAGGTGGTACAGCGTGACAGGAAACCTGCTGTTGGACTTTGGGCATCAGACCGAGCAAGTTTTGAACTACGAAAGATGGCTTGACACTCTGGGCGGCAACACTGGTGTCAGCTACGATCTCGATGGAGTCACATACACGTAAGTGCCATTCAGTTAAAGTATCCGTTTTTCTAGCAGATCATCCGAGTTGACAAGAGAATAGTCGCGAAGTTGTAGCCAACTTTCCACTTGGCGTCATTGCTGCTCGTTTCACTGCAAGCAAACATAATTCGCTTAGTATCGGTGTGAGCCTTAAGCGCGACAAAGGTGTCATTAGTAATCTCGCAACTGAAGGAGCAAATAACATCACGATGGATATTGGAGGCTCCGGAGCGGACACGATCCCTTTCACAGCAGGCCTCCGCGTCGTTTCGAATGATGGTACGTGCGGTAGACCTTTGATGAAACGACAAACACCGAACATTGTTGCTTCCGACATTAGCTAACCATGACTCGCATATCAGGAACTATAAAGGCAGACGGATCTGCCTTGAACATCACGAAAGCCTCCACAGTTGACCTTTTCTTGGATGTAGAAACAAGCTTCCAGTGGAGCTCGGATTCTGAATGGAAAGCTGGCCTTGTGAACAAGCTAGACAGGGCAGTCAAGCGTGGGTTCGAGCCTCTCAGAGCTGAAGCCATCTCAGACCATCGGAGCTTGATGGAACGTGCGGACCTTGACCTCGGATCAAACAACAGCACCTCGAGTCAGCCAACGGATCAACGAGTCAGTGCATACTCTAGTAACCCAGATGATGACCCTGAATTCGTTACGCTGAGTTTCCAATTTGGCCGCCACCTGCTTGTCTCTGCCTCTAGAGACACTGGCGGTCCTGGTTTAGGAGTGCCAGCAAACTTGCAGGGCATTTGGAACGACATGTATAATCCTCCATGGTAAGCTTATCCTCATCGCATCCAACTCCGTCAAGGATGTGCGATATAGCCATCTAACCAGTAAATCAGGGGAAGTAAATTTACCGTCAACATCAACACAGAGATGAATTACTGGCTAGCTGAGACAACCGACCTCCCAGAAACCCTCAGGCCGCTTTGGGACCTCATGTATCGCAGCCGCGATAGAGGATCAGAAGTTGCCGCCAAGATGTATGGCTGCCCAGGCTATGTGTCGCACCATAATCTTGACCTCTGGGGTGATTCGGCTCCTCACGATAGTGGTACGGCTTATTCCATCTGGCCATCGAGTAACCTCTGGCTTTCTCAGCATATGATGGAGCACTATCGATTTACTGGTGATAAGACGTTTTTGAGAGAGAAGGCTTGGCCGCTATTCAAAGACATCGCGGCATTCTTTGACTGCTATTTCTTTGAGTTTGATGGTAAATGGACTTCTGGACCTTCAACTTCGCCCGAGAATGTTTTCATTATTCCTAAGAATGGGTCAAAGGCTGGTAGCAAAGAGTCGCTCGATATTTCCATCACTATGGACAACTCTCTACTGCGCGAATTCTTCTCCAACGTCATCGAGGCTGCAGACATCCTTGGCGTGGACCTTAGCACGGATAAGGTCCTCTCAAAGGTGAAGACCTACCGAGATGGTTTGCGACCTACACAGATTGGCGCTCGAGGTCAGATTCAAGAGTGGCGTCAAGACTACACAGAGGCTGAACCAGGACACCGCCATTACTCACATCTTATCGATCTCTTCCCTGCCAGAGCAATGTCCCCTCTTCTCAACAAGACTCTTGCAAATGCAGCCCAGAAGAGTATCGAACTACGACTCGCTGCGGGTGGTGCGTCCACTGGCTGGTCACGCGTGTGGACAGCAGCGCTTTATGCTCGATTGCTCAACGGCGACAAGGCCTATGACAACATTCAGACTCTACTTGGTCGCCATCCCGCCACAAACTTGTTTCATAATATCGAACCTGGTCAGGCGTTCCAGATTGACAGCAATTTTGGTCTTGTCGCTGCGGTGGCGGAAACTCTGGTCCAGAGCCAAGCCGGTGTTGTGCATATCTTGCCTGCACTGGGCTCCCAAGTGAAGTCTGGTTCTGTTTCAGGACTTGTTGCTCGTGGGGGCTTCCAAGTATCTATCGTTTGGAAAGATGGACTTCTGGTGGAAGCGAAAGTCAAATCAAGACTAGGCAATGCTCTGAAAGTAAGGGTTGCGGGTGGTTCAAGCTTTGAGATCGATGGAAAGGGAGTAAATGAGGTGAAGACCGAATCAGGACGAACGTATACTATTGCTCTCTCCTAAGCTTCAGCAATACACAAGGTAGATAGCTCTACCTACAGTTTTACTCAAGTTCTCACAATCGTGCTTACGTACTATCGAGCTTGCAATTGTTACCACTTTGATCTAAATCAACTAAGTTCTGTCTGCTGATTTAAGCTCTCAGCCACAAGTCTCAACTGCAAATAACATATCTAGACAATAACTTAGATATTATACCATAATAATTAACTAGAGTTGGCTGTTTTTTTATCTATGGCTATTAGGGAGATGCCTATCTAGGTATAGATACTATCCTTCTAAGTTCTGTCTGCTGATTTAAGCTCTTAGCCACAAGTCTTAACTATAAATAACATATCTAGATAATAACTTAGATATTATACTATAATAACTAACTAATTACTATAGTATAAAGCTAATAAGAAGAAAACCTAGATAATAACTCTTTAGCCGGCCTTAAAGGTATATAAGAGGCTCCAATCCCTCAGCTAAGAAAGGTTAGCTTAATACTATAAATACCCTAGATCTTTAAGATAGCAGCTTTAATAAGACTAGTCTTTTATTAATAGTATTCTAACTAAATATATATCTATAACTATACTAATAGAGCTATAATTATACCTTAAGCTATATTAATATATAGGGAGACCCTATAAGGCAATAATAGCTATAAAGACCTTAGGAAGCACTACTAGGCTACTATAAAGTTAATCCCTATATAAGACTTTAATTAGCTTAATAGCAAATTTCTAATCTAGCTTACTCTCTTTAACTATATAACTATTACTTATATAATAGCTTAATTCCTTAAAGGGGTTATTTCTATTACCTAGTAAGAGAAGATAGTATTATCTTCCCTAAAGGAATTAAAGAATAAAGAGAGAATTAAGGTAGCTAGAGAGCTAATCCAGGGAAATAAGGCTTAGATTATATCTGTATTTAATATATAGATAGCGATTTACTAAGAGGGATTTCCTGCTATCCTAGGTATAGGGTATAGCTATCAGACTTATCGAGAAATACTAATGCATAAGAAAAGCTTAACCTTACTGGAGAAAGTTTTATAATAATACGTATATCAGTGCTACTAGGAAGAAGGTTAGAAAGAAGGTTCGAGGCAATTGGAAGGTAGTGGCGATATTAAGTTTATGAGTCAGTTATAAGGTTAGAAAATACACCTCGGGTTTAACATAATGTTGATCTAAATCAAAATAGGATTGCCATGAGGGTATTGAGCCTTGTAGGAAGAATGGCAGAGAAGATTTATAAGTGGAGTTAATCGTTCAAATGCGCACTAGACGCTTAGTCTGTTGACGTGATTGGTTGATAAAGTCCGCTGCCCTTCAAGCCTGCTCGTCAATCAGTCCAAATCAGGAAAGTGATCGTCAGCTTTTAATCATGTCCATATTTATTATCTCCACGCTTTACTCTTTGCTATTTATATTCCGCTTCGGCGCTCTTTATTAATTTTTCCTTGTCTTTTTCTTCAGTAATCTGTCTTTTACTTCTATCGATATCATCCCGTCCTCAATTCGACAATATGTCCAGTGAAACAAGCTTGATCTTTGTTCCGGGCGCATGGCATAAGCCATCATGTTACGGCAAAGTAATGGAACAGCTACATAACCAACATCATTTGAGATGCATTCCCGTCACTCTTCCAACAACAATGGATGACCCAATGGCAACATTCAAAGATGACGTTGAGGCCGTCCGTTCTGCTATCAGGCGGGAAATAGGAAACGGCCGTGACGTGATTGTCATTACGCATTCTTATGGAGGAACGGTTGGGAACAGTGCTGTTAAAGGTTTCTCTAGGCCAGCTGAGTCGTCCGCATCAGGCCAAAGTTCAGTATCATCATCCACGTCTAGCAAACGAATTCCAGAAAAAGGACACGTTGTCGGTCTTATTCTCATTGCAACCGGATTTTGCTTCACTGGACTCACCTTTATGGACCACTTCTTTAACATCACTCCACCCTTTTTCCGCGTCAACAAGAAGACTGGATATGCAGATCTCACGCTCCGTCCTCAAAAGTTCTTCTATCACGATCTTCCGCCTGCCGAGGCAGACCATGCGACTTCAATGCTCACCACGCAAAGCCTCAGAGCATTGTTTGAAGGTAGGGAGTATTCTTACTCCGGGTGGTTAGATGTTCCTGTATGGTTCATCGGAACTGTTGAGGATCAGGGGCTGCCAATCGTCGTGCAAAGAGCTCAGATCGGGATGGCGAGAATGTTAGGTGGTCGCGTGGTTTATACCGAGCTGAAGACAAGCCATTCGCCATTCTTAAGCCAGCCAACACAGGTTGTGCAAATCATGCTTCAGGCTTTTCAGTCATTCACGGGCGCAAGAGCCGATGAAACGCCAGAGACACTTGAACTGGCAAACAAGCCATTCATTCCGCAAGTGAGCCCTTGGCAACCTACAACGTGGTTTCGGTACGGATTGCCGCTGGTCGTTGGCAGTCTCGTAGGTTGCACTATACTATTGTATAGAAGGGTCAAGAGCTTGTGGAGTTTCCAGCCTGGGGAGACAAAGGCGGACTAAAAGTCGAAAGGTAGTGTATATCTGTATAAAGAAAGAATCTCCAATCAGTGTTCACAGGGTATAGGTAGTTGGTTTGAGGGTTGCATGTTCAATGTCGCATTCTCCTAGACGTTAGATAATACATAGAGTTCAATCGAGGATTTGCTATCACTTTCATTGCATAGGATGTAGCTGCATTCGCATATCTATCGTGGTTGCGCGACGTGAGTTGTGCATAGTACTGCAGTCTATTTTCAGTCCCTTCTCTACATAGGCATTTCACTTTCGGACGTCAATGAACCCTGCTTAGATCATGATATGATCTGATAAAAATGGCTGTTACTCAGCCCACCATGATGCAACGTCGGCACAGCTGGTCATTGGCGAGGCCAGGGTTCCCCTCTCCCTCTCGAGTCCCCTCAAGTCAAACTGTCAAAAACATTTCTCGCAATTCCTCTCATCCAGTGTCGCACCACAATAATTCTTCATGTCGTCGCCAAAGACCAAATCACCGACTGGGCTGTCATCCCCGGCGTCTGGGCCGAAGTCAACGCCGTCTCCACAGGCCGAACTCGTACCGGCCGCTCACAACGATGACGTGAGGTTTTGTGAGATGTTCTGTACCAATTGCTATGCTAACGTGCTGTAAAGGATGTACGAGACGACGCCGACTCAACACTTGAAACAGACGCGTAAGATTTACTCCTGCCGTCATGATCAATCCATATTGAGAACAACTTTTAGTGACAGCTCAACTGCCTCTGTTTCTTCGAGCATCCTCCATTACAGAAGTATCCAGGGCCGTACGTTTCATAGCGACAAGTTCGTTACTGAATACTCTTTTCCTAATGATGAACAACAGTTAGAGTCTGTTGACATTAGGTGAGATCTATCATCCTCAATCTTTCATGCCGCCTGCTTATTAAAGTCTAAGCCATCATTACTTGACGGTTCTGCTCGAAGGCCAGTTATATCTAGCTCCCATCGGAGACAACGTCCAGGTTTGTGAATAAGTCGTATTGAGGTCAAGAATTGTCGGCATTAACATGTGAATAGAAAGCGCTTGACGTTGGGACAGGAAGCGGCAAGTCTCCATATACTTGACTTACACTCAAAGCTAACAGGCCGGCTAGGAATCTGGGCGATGTACGATACTGCATGTTTTATTAAGCGACGTGATGCTGACACACTTGTAGAGACTTCGCAGATCAATTCCCGCAAGCAGAAGTAACAGCAACTGATCTCTCACCAACACAACCAAAATGGGTGCCTCCAAATGTGCGTTTCGAGATCGACGATGCCACCGAAACATGGACTTGGAAAGACAACACCTTTGATTTCGTCCACATGCGTTATCTATTCGGGGCTATCCAAGACTGGACTGCTTTGTACCAACAGGCCTACCGTGTTTGTACGCCAGGAGGCTGGGTTGAGTCTGTTGAAGCCGACATTCACTTTCGCAGCGACGATGGCACAGCTGAAGAGGAAGAGGTCTACAAGTTGTGCAACAAGCTGTACGAGGAGGGTGGTAAAGCGATTGGTCGAACGTTCTTTGTGCATGACTTGCAACCAAAGGGAATCGAAGAGGCGGGGTTTGTGGACATCAAGACAGCGGACTACAAGGTGAGTTTGTAGTTGATGAGAGAGCGATTACGAGACTGACTTCATGTGCGATTGCAGATCCCTATTGGGGATTGGCCCAAAGACCGAAGACTTGCCGAGGTCGGCCGATTTGTCAAGCTGACATTGGAGAATGATATTGAAGGTATGCTGAGTCTATCCTTTATCTCTGTTCTATACTCACAGCTTGTTCAAGGATATACTCTGCTGTTGTGGAATAATGTGCTGCAGTGGCCAAAGGATGAGTACCAGGTGTTCCTGATAGGTATACGAAAGGCCCTTCGCAACCGCAAGATTCATGGTTATTTCGTAGTGCGCTATGTATACGGCCGCAAGCCGGAATAAGAATGCGGCGCTACAGGATGACTGAGGCATCCGTGGGTTGTTCTGCCCAGCCGGCTTATCGGCCAGAGAGTCTGAACAAGTCACCGTATTAGCACATTGCAATGTTTCAATAAAATCAATAATAAAGAAAAATCAACTAGTATATACACCACTGGGCCATCAAGACTCTTTTCGAAACCCAGAACATCTTGTCGTATCTAAAACCGAGCCCTTCTAGCACTACCAGTATTCCCTTCTTCTTGCCTATCATCGGCTTGTGTATCCCTTGACATCGCGAAAGCTTCTGCGAAGAGGCTTATATTGGGGGGGAAATATTATCTTTTCATTAATCACCTGTGCTCGCAGCCTAAATCTCAACCTTATAAGCAGCAGTCAACTACATAGTGCATTCCTTGAACTCACCTACCTTGGTTTCAATACTCACAACTCCTTCCCTGACCTCAGCCAGACGGACCTTTTCACGCTCGCAAATCGGCGTCAATCCGCTGAAATCCCATTCCGAAGACTGGACATGGATATAGCTACATAGAAAAAAAAACACTGTTTATATTGTAACTCTCTGAATAGAAGATGCAATTGCCTCGGGCATATTAATAAAAGGACTATGTCCTGCATTAATCTCCTGAGTGTTGATATTAACACCTTTAGCCGTTTCCTCAACCATCAGCTTCTGGATATGAATAGGGATTGCAGCATCTAGAGAGCAGTAAATATATGTTGTCGGGACATGCCTCCACCCTTCATATGTAAGAGGCGTATGGAAGACCTGGTAACTATGTGGCTTTAGAACCGGTACAATCGCTGCGACCTGTTCAGGTGACAGGTCATTATAGAAGATTTTCTCCGGGGTAGATGCCTCAACGGAGAGTCTGTCCTCTGAGATAGACCACCATGGGAGGTCTTGACCGCCGAAAGCAGCAATTAATGACTTGTCTTTGGGGATGATAAATGAGCAGCAGAGCACAAAGTGTGCAACGGCACCGCCAGGCCCAAAGGCGCCGATTGCCTCTGCGGAAGGGATGCCGCCATACGAGTGAGCGACGAGGATGACCTTTTGGCCCCTGGCGGCAGCTTGGGATATGGCCTGTCGAATGACCGCAACGTCTGGGGTGAAGTCGGTGAGGATCGGCTCTGCACCAACTGAAGGAAGGTCGACATAGTCAACGTTAAAGCCAGCGTGCTCGAGGATGTCACCCACTGCCTTGAAGGCCCGTGCTGGATGCCAAGCGCCAGGAACAAAAATAACACAAAAAGTTGAAGGATCCATGGTGTTTTTCAATTGTTTGGTGGATTTCAGTGAAGGGTGGGAAGAGAGAACTACAATTCGCCAACTAAAGCGGGCGAGTCGCCTATAATATACCCTCGTCACACCGTATCAAGGCAGCCGGTTATATTCTGTAGGATCTAACCCTATCGGGTAATGATATACAGTCGGGAATGGCGGATGTAGATAGTATCGTTAAACCGTAAGGGCTAAATCTAATCTGGGAAAAGGTTGTCGAGATCCCAATGCGCTATGGGATCGCACAATGATAACATTTCTATTCCTGGCTAGTTCTCTATCATGCAGCATCCCCTCTATGGTTTAGGCTTATCGCTGCGAAACGCCCTCCGCACCTACAGGCTATCACTCCGTGGAAAGGAATTGGGGACTCTTATCGCGAAAACATCTGTCGAGGTGGTATTCCAGATTACGAGTTCTGGGATCTCTTGGTGTAAAATTCTAACGGCAAGACTTGTAGAGAAGACGTCGTCACCATGATTGAGAAGTATCCTCTGGTGAACGAGTATGAGGAGGACAAAAAGCCCGATATTCAGAATATCGATATCCCCATGTATGTTCTGGCCAGTTACCCTACTGGCTTGCATACAGAGATTGGATCAGAGGCTGAAAGTGCTCTAATTGAGGACAAATGGTAGGTTATTCATTGTGGTTGCATACAAGTATAGCTAGCACTTTCAGGCTGATGATCCATCCAACTCAGGAGTGGTTAGACATCCACACACCGGAAGCAAATGATAATATACAGAGCTTCCTAGACTAATATCTTCTAGGTACCTGAAATGGGCGGAAGGATACGCCAAAGGTCAGACTATCGCTTCTCAGATACAATGCTCCTCCTTTGTGATTCCGGGCAGAGGACAACTACCCAGCAAGCGTACCAAGTACCAGACGTTCTACCTGAATGCCTCGAACGGAATACTAGAGGAGAAGACTGCTGAGAACGACGGGATAACCTCGTATCAGTTAGACTCCTGGTAGGAGGATGGCGCTCATTTGACATTCACCTTTGACTAGTACACGGAAATTTGTGGATTCTCCAAAAAATATTATTTCATGCTACGATTTGAACGACATGGATATGTATGTGATCATGAGAAAGCTTAACCAAGACGGAAAAGCGCTTCTCAGCTATAACATCCCTTTTATAAATCATAAGCCTGGTACAAAGCCGGATGATATCCTGGATGAGGATATTTATAAATAGGTGGAGTCCAGTGGAAGACTTCGGGCATCGAAGTGAGAGGTGGAGAAGATGGTGACCTTGCAGAGAAGATGCGAGCAAGGAGAGATCCCACAGAGGTTTGGCACGCGCATTACGATTCTGGAAAGGTACCTTGGGGATAGGTTGTTGGGCTCGATATCACCATCTGGCCAGTCGGCATCGGTTTTAAGACTGTTGAGTCGCTGCGGTTTGATGTCAAGGGCCATGATCCTTTTCTGCCGGAATATCCTCCGTTATTCTAGAGTCTCACGAACTTGAATAGTAGTAGGCATACCATACACAACACAGGACCAAAGTACGAAATCAGCTTAATACTGCCTCTTGATAAGTAGGAGTTAATGATCTAAAAGTTTAAGGCTAAATAAAATTAAGTTAATAAAAGAGCTTAAAGAAAAATAAAATTTATATATATACCTTTTAGTTTTATTTATTGTTTTATCCAAGTCTGGCATTTAAAACAAGATTTGCATCGCACTCAGGTGACGCACTGAGCTGTTGTGAGACATGAAGAGTTTCGAGAGCATCTTGTAAAACGTCATTTGTATGACTATACTGAATGTCGTCGGGAACAAACTCATTAATTAATCAAGCGACGTTCCCAAGCTGATTCAATAGCGTTAGTGTGCATTCCGGGGATGAAATGAGTTGTCAAAACCTGTCCTGGGGATCCCCAGACGTCATTGGATCACATGAGAGATCACGGGATTAAATTGCACTTCAATGCTGCAGTTGCGCCTATTTGGTTCAAATTACTCCGGCGTTGTTGCCTGGGAACGTGACCGTGAAGAATCTCATCTGTGGATTGAACTGCATTAAGCTTGATGACTTTTACGTTTTGGCGAGATGATTGCAAAGCACAGACAACAACTTCAGTTTCTCACTTCAACCTTCCAACTTGTGTAAATAAAGTAGTCCTTCCAGTCTAAAGCCACTTGAACTTCTCTATTCATCTCATAGTCTATCGTTAATTGAGTATCTCTTCAACTGTTCCCAATTGCTGGACTATAGGTTAGTGAGGACCGTTAGAATGCAACCTCGGCCAAGTCTACCCCACCTCTTTTACTGGAGAAGACTTATCCTAAAGAAGTCAAGCCTATAGTGAAATCATGCAGTTAATATCGGCTAAGCCCGAACTAGGCACCCGGTCATTTGAAACAATGAAGGGGGTAACGTCAAGCGAGCAATGCAACGCATTCCTCGCCCCTTTTGCCCAAAATCCAAACATGGACCTGTAAACAAACACAGAGCAGCCAAAACTTATGTCTGCTTTTTACAGCAGCCAGAAAATAGTGTGTGATGCAATCGGTACCTTTGATGCAACCCTTTTGATTCTTGGAAAAGAAAAGAGAGTCGTAAGACAAGACAATGGCAGGCAACAAGACCAGCAGCAGCAACAGCAACGATAAACCTCTGTGGCGACCGCTGGCACATAAGCTCTCCAGCCTGATCCCGCTGCGACGCCTCAATAAGGCAAAGTCCAAGCCCGACGTCAGGTCCGATCACGCTGCGCAGTCCAACGCGTCCGACTTTCGACTTGATGTTCAGTTAAACGGCCTCGAGAGCCTGCGTCTCCCGAGTAGTTGGCTCCTCCAGCCCAAGGACGCCGACAAGCAGCTATCATCGCCTGTCGACGCGTCAGCGAGACTTAGTCATCACTTTTCGCGGAAGCCGGTTAATCGCAATGAAGGCTCTCGACCCTTGACTTTTATCGACAGCAGCGATGCAGACCAGCACCAAGCTCGGGCATCGGCGCTGGAAGCCCTCAACAGTCCAGATGCGTCGACGACGCCCAGTATTTTGGACCGTGGTCGGCCAGTCGAGGCCAGACATTTAATTCACCAGCCGGTCAAGAACCTCAAGAACCATCGCAAGTCATTACCTCTAGACCTGGAGACCATGTTCCAGGCTCCTAACGAAGATCACGATTCAAATGCACTACGCACCGCCACTATTCGCCTGGTGCCGAATGAAAGTCTCATTACCACTCCATCTACTCCATCTGTAAAAGAATCGCCAAGATGGACTGCAGAGCGTGAGGCACGGTTAGCTATGCCGCCACCACCAAGGCCACTGAGCACCAGCCCAATTGACTCGTCGTCTACTGCTACCCCATCCAAAGCAATTCAAATCCCACGAAACCCTCAATTGGCCTTAAAGAGACCCACCAGCCTCGGACCTCCCCCCAAGGCCGCCGAGTCACCCTCATCAGAAACCCCCCTCGCAAGAGTCAACTCAAAGCGACCAGGCGCACTAAGCGACCGTCTCGCCTGGATGCGCAAGCTAGAAGAGAAAGACACCACCAAACCAAACAACGACCTAACCGTGCTTCAGAAACGAGCTGGCTCCGTTTCCGACAAGCTCGCCATGTTCGAGAAGAAGAACCTCTCCGTCACATCCGCCTCCTCCTCCTCCAAGCGCCTCCAACTCCCAGCGCGGAACACAAGCAGCCAGTATTCCGCGTCGGTGCGCGAGTCCATCTTCTCAGCGGATGGCAGCGCTTACGCCCCGTCGCCTCGCACGTCGATGGACACTGCGCGGACGTCCTCTGTTATGAGCTATTACGACGACTCGTTCCGAGAGAAACTCGAGTCAATTGTTGGACAAGAGCCTGAGGCGAATAAGCAGGGTGAGGAGTGAGTTTGTTAATTACTCAGTGCTCTTGTCGGCGTTTGATGAGATGATTACAGATCAGAATGAAGATGATTTAGAATGTATTTATTGATATTATTAGAGCAGGTTTCTTTCATACGATGGCGTTGATGACTTATCTTAGATATGATTTGAGAGTTGTTCAGATTCTCTTTAATTTACTGCACGCAATGTGTCACTTACATCGAGCTGTCCTTACCACATTTAGTGATACAAGCTGCATACATTCTGAGGGGACAATAAGTACTGCCTCAAACCAATTGATGAAGAACATCCTTTCCCTCTAGCCATCTCTCGACATTCTCTGCCTGTTCAGCATACCAGCTATTCATAATGCCCTCCTCAACATAGCCCATATGCGGCGTTACCAGAACCCGACTCTTCTTACCCTTTCTCCAGTCCTGAGACCGCCATGGGCTATCTGCAGGCAGAGGCTCAGACTCAAAGACATCCAGTGCAACGCCGCGAATGGAACCCTCATTCGCTGCATCCAGCAGTGCCGTCTCATCAATGAGTGCGCCACGGGAAGTATTAACCAGTAACGCCGACTTCTTCATCGCCTTGAGTTCCTTCGCGCCAACAAGACCGCGGGAGCGTTCACTCAAAACATAGTGCAGAGTGACTACATCAGCAGTTGCAAAGAGTTCTTCTTTACTCACTGCTTCAAAGGTCTTGTCGCCATCCTCGCCCACAAGAGGCAGGCCAAGCTTAATAGCAACCTCATCAGCCTTAGCTTGATCCAAGCTGCTGCTCCAGCACTTGATCTTCATGCCAAAGGCCAAAGACCCAATTCTCGCCACTGCTGCTCCCAGCCTTCCCAGACCAACGACCCCCAATGTCTTTCCGGATAGACCGATAGCCATATCTGATTGCCATCCGCCAGTTTTGATGGAAGCATCGTCTGCTGCAATATTTCTCGCCAGAGCAAGGATCATGGCCCATGTATGCTGCGTCGTAGGATGACCTCCTCCTTTGCGGATGTCCTGTTTATGCTGTGTTCCGTCACTTCGACCGCGGCCTAGCGCTGAAGCAACTGTGATCCCCAGCTTCTTAGCCGCCTCTAGATCAAAGGTCTCAAATTGAGTACCGGTACATAAAAGTAGCTTCAGGTTGGGCAGCTGGCGTAGCAGCTCCCCGGAAAATGGGGTTCGCTCACGCATGGTCGAGATGATGTCGTATGGGTAGAGCTTCTCAACCAAGCTGTTTTTTTCTTCAGCAGTTTGCTGAGGAATGTAGGTATCAGATATCTGAACTTGTAGTTTTGGAGGCTGCAAGTGCTGAAAGTGTTTCGCTGAGATGCGAAGATAGTCGTCCAAGACTAACAGGGAGGGTGTTGATGATTTTCCATGCAGTGGAACCCCACGGGCCGTGCGGCCAAGCGAACGCATAGTGGGAATCATGTCGATTGAATGGTCTTTTGAAGTCTGAGAGTTTCTGTTAAAATATTAAAGAGGTTCGTTGACTCGGAGTTAAATATATATGATTATAAATGCTCTGCAGAAACCGTCCATGTTGATCAAAGCCGACGGAACTCGGCTCGGCCGAGTCAGCTCCGAACGACGTTAGACTAACTCAACGCTACCGGGTAAATACAAAATGAAGATACGTATTTCCATCATGACTGTTCCATCGACCACCACGTTCCAGCTTATATGACCTATGCGGCAAAGGCATATTTGACAGGTATGGCCTGTCATACTATTTCATACTGAACTCTAGCCTTTTTGCACTGCTGCTAATACAGTAAATGTGCAGAAGCGATAGAACTCGATGACGAGTGGAATGGACATCTTCACCTGCCGAAACGTTGTAAAACTAATCTACGATCTCATAACCTAACCCGTGGTACTTCCTCAGTATTATGTAGCCATAAACAATAGGGAAGTCCATTATATAAACAAATTGCATTATTTCGAGCACTTGTCCGAGCCATCCCCCAATCTCCATCTTCATTTACTAAGGTTAAGCTTAATCGTGCTCGCCAATAGCACCCCCACAGAGTCTAACCTGTACTGAAAGCTTTCCCCGCGGGGAAGTGGGCTTCGGCAGCTCTTCATGAATCCGATTGCTGCTGTAATCGGTATATCAGGCACCGAACCTCGGGCTTGGCAGTTTTTGTTTATTTATTTAAGCTTGTGCTATGCTTTGACTCTCGCCATGTAGCCAGTGCAAGGATTCTCAGTCTTGTCACGTTCCAATGCATCTTCCCTGTATGACGAGTGCCCTCAGGGCCGCAGCCGTGGCGTTACTTGCCATTACTGCCACTGCCTCTTCTACTCCATCCAAGGATTGGACCAGTCTAAAACTTCTCACAAAGTCTGCAGATGCTCAGGTACAGACAGTTATTGACGGTAAAAATGCCTCATTGACTGGCTCACCAAGGTCATTAACACGCGAGGTCCGTCGGCTTGTTACACCATTTGTGTGGCCAAACTCAACATACCACCACGATGAATCTCTATTGCCGCATATTGAGGAGATGCTGTCTGTTCTGGTAGAAGTTCAGCATGACGACGGGACTTACACTGTCGGCAATCGACACTCCCCGCCTGATACCGGCTTCTTGATCGAAGACTTTGGTATCATGATACGCATCCTCGAACGCGACGATCACGAGGCTTCACAACCTTTTGCCAAATCCATGCGTGATATTCTCAAAAAGGCTGCACCTGGTCTTGCAAAGGGCGGAATTCATACTCCCAATCATAGATGGAAGATTTGCAGCGCCTTGGCACGCATCTCCAACATCATCGAGGACCCCAGCTTGATTGAGAGGATCGATGAGTGGCTTGCAGAAGGAATTGACATCGACGCTGATGGCATCTACTCGGAACGCAGCCCAAATTACTACTCGGCCGTGTCGAACCCTTCTCTGTTGACGGTAGCTCACGAGCTCAATTACACAAAATTGGTCAGCTTCGTCCGCAAAAACCTCGAGCTTTCCATTGAGCACGCAGAGCCAAATGGCGAGATGGAGACGATCCAGAGTCGTCGACAGGATCAATCTCAGCCTCCAGGGGACAACATGGGCAACTTTTACCCACAATTCCGCGAGCTTGCTCTGCTAGACAAGAACGGCCGATTCGCTGCAATGGCTCGTCTCATTGAGAAGCGAGTTGGACCGCAATTGGGCGATTTTCTCGGCAACCTCATCGAACGCCCTGAGCTGGCAGCAGAATTGCCCAAGCCAAAACAACCATTTTCCGACTTCAAGAAGCACTACAAATCAGCAGGTCTCGTGCGAGCCAGGCGTGGAAAGCTCACAGTCTCGGCATTTGGTGGGTCGGACTGGTATACCATGGACGGAAAGAAGGCCGAGTTCTACAACCGAATGGGCTCGGGCCTTTCGACGAATCCGACCATGTTCCGAGCCTGGAACGGAAAGGCTGTTCTTGAGGCCGTGCGACTTAGTGCCAGCTTTTTCAGCATGGGTCACTTCCGATCGAATGGCGTTGAGCTCTCCAAGGATGGTGCTATTAAGCTGGGGAGCGAGATTGAAGTTCCATACTACCTACCTATTCCAGCTGATAAACGTGATGACAACGGGACATATGCGCTGTCCAAGTCGGTCGATGGTCGCTTTTATGCTATGCTTGACTTTACGAACCGTCCTACCAGTGTTCGTCGTCTCAAGACAGATGTTGAGATCAAGCCGACGAAGAGGGGATATGATCTCGATTTTGAAGTTTCGGGAGAGGATAATGTGGAGTTGACTTTTGAACTGACCTTCAGAGAGGGCGGAAAGTTCAAGGGAGTGAAAGAGATCCTCGATAGCGATAACACAACTATATACCACCTCATTGAAGGAAAGGGAGAGTACAGCATGGGCGATGACAAGATCACCTTCGGGCCAGGAAACGGAAAGGGACTCATCGCAGCTGATGCGGGTGAGCAGTACAGTTGGCACGGGGGTAATCTCACTTTGCAAGGGAGCCACGTTTACATCACAGGCAAGACGCCGCTGAAGTATACTTTGAACCTCGGCTTTGCTTAGATGGGGCAAGCAAGGGACTGTTCTTGAATGCTCAGAGAATGGTCGGATCCGACATAGATAAATATCACGAATTGATCAATCAATGAGAAAGCAGTTTATATCTCAAACATTACTTGGTATTAGTCTTCGTCTAAGATTAGCTCAACATTAATATACATTACGACGACTTTTCTCATAAACATCTATTCCTCAAGCTCAGCCAGCATGATATCAGCAGCCTTCTCAGCAACCATGTAGGTCGACACAGCTGTAAAGGTACCAGGAATGCGAGGGTAAACCGAAGCATCAACAACACGAAGACCAGCGACACCTCGAACTCGGAACTTGGAGTCGAGAACCGCCATCTTGTCATCATCAGCACCAATGGGGCAAGTCGAGGAAGCGTGGTGACCCCAAGCAACATCCTTGACATAAGTCTCAATATCCTTCTGAGAAGTAACACCAGCACCGGGAAGAACCTCGGTGACGTTGACGGCCTGGTTGGCAAATGCGCTTCGGGTCAGCTCGACGGCCTCGTACAAGGCCTGGAGATCAGCAGAGTAGTCGCCGTTTCCAGTGTCGAAGTAGTTGAAGGTGATGGCAGGCATGTCAAGAGGATCGGCGGACTGGAGGAGGACTTCACCGGCGTTGTTGCGGGGGTGAGCCTTGAGAATGGCCCATGAGAACCAGTTATGCTCGATGGTGGCGTTGACAGCGTACTGGGGGAAGTATCCTCTGAAGTTGACGGGACCACCGAAAGCGAAGATGTCAAAGTTGTCCTTCTCAGCAGTGGAACTCTTGTAGAACATGGAGGCAGCAAGGCCGGAAGAGGAGTAGATGCCGTGATCGCCATCAACGGGAGCTCTCCAGCGGTCGACACAAGGGTCCTCATCAGTGTAGAGACCGAAGGTGCAGCCATCGAAAGATGTGAAGTTGTTCTCGAGAGTTCCCTGGACAGAGATCTCGTAGTGGTCCTGCAGGTTGGTACCGACACCGGGAAGATCAGAGATGACGGGGATGTCAAACTTCTTCAGCTCATCAGCAGGTCCGATACCGCTAAGCTTGAGAATCTGAGGAGTGTTGTAAACACCGCCGGCAACGACAACCTCACGAGAAGCAGTGGCGTTGCCGGGAGTACCAGCAGCACCGGTAGCAAGAGGGCTAGCCTTGTAGAGATGCTTGCCGTCAAGAAACTCAACACCATTGGCGCGAGGGGGCTTGGAGTCATCGAATGTAACCTTGGTAACGTAGCAGTTGGTTCGGACATCAAGAGGATATTTCTTTGTACCGTTGGGGTGCTTGGCATCGCGGACAGAGAGGATGAGCTCACGGGGTCCGATACGGCTGGCATCCTTGGTAGACAGAGGGATCTGGTAGAAGCCAGCCTCCTGGTCACGAGCCAGAGTATCGGCGTTCGCATCGTCGGCAAGCAGACCATCCAAGGTGATATTCTTACCACTCATCTCAGTCAGAGCAACGGCACCTCCGCCGAGAATGCTGAAAAGCTGCTCGTCGTTGAGGGGAATGCTGAGAGGAGCAGTCTCAGTGCTGAGCCAGCCATCGTAGCCGTGGCCAGCCTCGCCAGCAGGGCGGTAGTTGTTGTCCTCAGCCTTGACAAAGTACTTGCGCATGTTATCCGCTGACCAGGAATCATCACCGGTCAGAGAGGCGATGTACTCAAAGTCAGACTGGTGAGGGTACACCGCGATCAAAGCATTATGAGCCGTGCAGCCACCAAGAGCTTGGGTGCGGGGGTACAGAGTACCCTTCATCTCAGCGCCCTCAGGAGGGTTAAGACCAGTGTACTCTCCATTGGGAGTATCATAAGTGGTCTTGTAGTCACGAGCTTGTCGCTCATCATCAGCATAATGACGAACAAAGAAGTTCCACGAGATCTCAGGATCTTCAGAAGCGTTGGCAGAGTAGGCGGGGACGGTGTAGTTGAGCGAGGCATAGTCATCACCAGCTTCGATGAGAAGGGTCTTGTGACCAGCCAATGCGAGGCGAGCAGCCAGAGGACCTCCTCCGGCGCCGGAGCCAACGACGATGTACTCGTAGCCCGTGAGGGCGACAGCGCACACGGAAGCTGGGGCGGCCAGAAGGCCGGCAAAGAAGGCGTGTCTCATGATGATATTAGGTGAGATCCAATCAAAAGAGTGTTATAAAGGAATGACGTCCCTGTGGCCGTGGTAGGTCAACAAGGGAGAATGAAGGAATGACTGTAATGAATGGATGGTGAGGTACAGCATAAGTCGGCTGCAACTTGCTATTTATCTATTCATCAATACGGAGTAGAATTTCTCAGTAAACTGGTTTAAACCAGGGGAGGTCTCGTGGAATCAGTTCAATGTAACGACCTCGGCATTGAGTCCAGAACTAGTCAGGGGTCAACTGCACCACCAACTCCCCAATTATACATACAGAACCAATAGCTAATTACCAGACGCAACATCGAGTGCAGGATCTACAGGCTTGGCTCATACATCGCATAGCAGGCAGTGCAATACCACCCAAACGAACAGCACCACGAATGGCATAGTCTCGGCTCACACTAGCTGCCTTTTCCGCCCATCCCCGAACATAGAGCTTGGCCCGGGTTCCACTCCCGCGGGATCAGAGACATAACCGGGGCGTTGAGCCGCACGTCGTTACATGCACCAACCAGAACCATCGAAACCCCCGCTGCAGGGGCTGGCGCTTGGCGTCGCATCGAGGATCGGCGGCTAGGTTCAATTTCCGCAACTCGACCGTTTTCTCCTGATCATAATTTTGGAGGGGCCGCCGCTTCTATGCAGGATATAGGCAACTGGTCCGTTCGCCGGGCTTAAGCAAGGCCGTTATGTGCAAGGATAATAAATGAAATGCGGTCATAATTCCAGTGAAAAACCAAATATAGCCACCTACATCCGACTCTAATGCCGGGCTCAAGACGCAGGAGTTGTAGTTCTAGAAAAGATCTCCTGACTTGGCTGCAACCTATTCCTCCCTCAGCTTCTTATTCTTCCCAGGAAAACTCTCCTCGACTATCCTATTCTGACGAATAATCTCATCCCTCGCCCCCTCCCACGTTTTTCTCTTGCCTGTCTCAAAATACCGAAACATGTGTGCTGTCTCTACACCGTGATTCATGAGGTTATACATCTCTCTATCCTTCCACCAGAACTTCCACCCTGCCCATCCCCATCCCAAATTCTCCATTCCTGTTCCGGCTTGTTGGTGCATCCAGGGTTGGAACTCATATTGTTTGACCATGCTGACATCGAGATGCGGCTCGCGTGCCCAGTTTGCTGCAATCCATTTTTGATGGTCGTCAACCCATTTCTCCATCTCTTCGTAAGGCGGCAACTTGCTCACGCCTCGCCAAATATTGGAGATAGCCATGTTCATAACGTCGCTGAATGAAAAGCCATTATTTTTGCCATATGCCGAGTAGCAAAGCACTGCACAGCTATCTGCGTACTTTGGAGGAAAGACGTTCATGTATAGGCGTTGGATAGCAGGTCCATGATAATTCGGTGACTTTGGCACACTATTTTCGATGAAAGGAGCGACTGAAAAGTCAGCGCAGTATCCTGTAGTCAAGATAACGCTGTCCACGTCATCCACTACAGTCCCGTCATCAAACTCGATTGATCGCCCGCCTAAGAAGCGTTTAATCCCATGCAAACTCGTCAAGCTGCCGTCTTGCAAGTGAGGAACAATATCTTGGATAAGACCTGGTAATCGCAACGTCGGGTTACGGAATGACTGAATCCGCCATTCCGGGTCGGGTTTCACGTCGGAGAATTGAGACGAGAGAAGTCTGGCTCCCCAACCCACTAAGTATCTGTAGAAATTAGGTATGTTCTTTGCCATCCATTGTGTAATCTGGCGGCGTCTCCACGAGACTATTAAGTCTGTCGGCCGTCCTTTGCGCATGCGCTTGACCATCATTTGGCCGCTTCTATGGGAGACGTAGACCTTTTTCGCAGTGCTGATGACTTGTGGCGTGATCTCGCCTGTTGTCGTAGATAAGCCGAGGATCACCACTGTTTTGTCCCGGAACGCTTCTGGGCTAGCGATTACTGGTTAGTATGGCCCAGAGAATTGCGAATCAGAGTATCACGAACCTTCGGTATTGCTGTGAGTGTATAACCTCACCTTCAAATTTATCCTGCCCCGGAAATGTCGGCATCACTCTTTTAGTCTGATAGCCATGACAGAAAACGACCTTGTCAAATGGGCGAGACTCTTGTTCGCCTGTCCCGACTTTCTCAACCTGCACTACCCACCCACTATCGTCGCTGTTGCGGTTGACGACTTGAACACTGGTATTAAATGAAATATGCTCTGTAAGTTTAAAGTGCTCTGCGTAACTCTGCATAAACTCTTGAAAGTTCGCTGTACTGAGATAAACAGGATACTCTAGTTACAGTAAGCGCGCGTCATCACATCAGCAGAGGGCGGTCCAACTTACTGTCTGGTATAGGAAAGTCTGTAAATCCACAAGTATACTTGCTGATATTCGCACTCGTCGATGCTAATGCAGTAGTCCATCCATTGTTTGCGTCGTATGCCCATAGTCCTCCGACAGAACTACGTCTCTCGAACAACGTTGCGCTGAAGCCATCCTGGAGAAGCTGCTTGAGCATAGAAATGCCCGTTGGGCCTTGACACGTTAGAGATCAATACGACATGTCGCGCGATTACTTACCAGCGCCTATGATAGCGACACTGACGTGCTTCATTTTGCCTTCTTGTTCTAGTTTATCTATGAGGTTTCGAATGGACATGAAAGTGTTGCAAAGGTGAGGACTGCGTGGTATTTATGATGTCTTATCAAAGGATCAGACATTCAATTAGCCGATTGGCATGTTCGGAATGCGACGCTCTTCATTGGCTATCCGCTGCACGAGACTAATTTCTTACATGTCATCATCCATCTTCCTGGGATCGGCAATTCTGACAAGCTTTCCAATGCAACGTTGGTATTACACTCCGGAAATTGCGGAAGTGATAAAACTTTGAAGAACCACTGGTATTAGGCTTGCGGTGGTCTTATACATATAATGCAGGTATACTCCATATCTTTGACTGGACTAGCCTGTTATTTTAGTTATTTTAGTCCTTGCCTTTGAATTGGTCATTTACGATAACTGCCACAGAGTAGTTCTAGGGCCCTGTCTTTTATTAGCGGTCTTTGACAGGCTTCATGATGTGGCTCAGTAGGAGGTGAATGGTCTTGCCCGCCTTGGCCCTCAATGGTCCGTCGATGTTCTCAAGCATATCGTATTACCTGACATCAACCAGGAAGCCCCGCCACTTTAGCGTATAAGCGTGGTTTACAATCGCTTGCAGATTGGATTGAATTACTGTAAACTTCATGCTAATCTTTGTTAAAAGCGGCTTATACTAACTGGGGCTTCCGTTAGGTCAGATCCACGGAGCAAAGCCATGAGGGTCCTTCTCAGACCGTTCGCCATACGTACTGCCATTCCTGCGAGGGTATATCAAAGAAGCAGTTGTCCGACAAGCAACATATTGGCCCTTTGGTTCCGTTAATGAAGCAATCACACCCTTTCAGCCATGTAGTCTACCAAGAAAACATCGTGGAGCTCTCTGATGAGTGGCTGTACAACAAACCTTCCTTCTTTGGCACTACCTCGACCGAACAATCAGTGGCACCTTCGACGGGATCCGATCCAGGTTTGGCACGGCTCAGTGACACGAACACAGATTTGGACAGATTTACAAACAGGAGATCTTGGAGTCGCAGAGGAACCACTGGCGATAACGGCAGATTTGTTGGTGGTGTTGTAATTGATATACCGAAGTCCAAGAAGGCCAAGACAATGTCGAAAAACCCTGTAATCTACTTCACCTACGTGCTACTTCCCACAATTGGGGAAGTGGAAAAGATAATGGAGCGCAAAAGAACACAAAAAAAGGCGAAAAAGAGATTCTGGTACTTCCGTTCCTCAAAGCCAGATCCAGAGGGGATGTGTCTTCATTCATTCAACGCCCCATCGTCTTCGTCGCCCCTCTCTTTCTCATTCCTTGAGGACGATCCAGATCAATTCATGAGACGGCATCTATCCTCAAAATCATTCCTCGAAGATACAGTGCCGGTTCTTAATAGTTGGTTAACTGAACTCCACCTCTCCTGTTTCACGCTTATGGACCGATTTTCCGATGTGAAGAGAAAGTTCGAAATCTATCAGTTCCCAGCATTCGCAAATGGTGATATTGGCAAGTCTCTATATATGACTATGATGAGTTTCCGATTCGAGGGAGACTTCTTTGATCGTTACTGGACCTGTCATTTTCTGGAAACGAACCCCCGAAATGATATCAATGATAGCGATGTCCGTTACTGAGTCAATTGCATACTGCAACGGCATTCTAATGCAGCGCACCAGAACGAGGGACCGAGACTAAGTGAGACCGATAGACAAAAGGAACCTTGGCGTCAACGCAGGTGCCTAGAGCTTCTCTTATTTGACAGCATGATCAGTCAGATGCATAAACAAGCGGACGAAATCCTGAAAGAGGCCAAGCGCGTCATCAAGAACAAAGGCAGTCATGACAACAGCCCATGTATTCACGACAACCCTAATAAAATGCACTATAGAGACTTCCGGGGGGCAAACACGCGATACCAGAAGGTCCAGGAGATACTGCAGGTTCTGGAAGGTGACCTAGTTTGGAATATTTCTAAGGTTGATTTGTGGCTGAACCGTGAAAAGGAACGACAGACGGAGAGACCCAGGTGGACCTTTAACGACGAGAGCCGATATAGGGGTGTCATAGCAGAACTCTCAAGCTCAAACACGCGCAGGATTCAGGACCTCAGATACATCCGGACTAACATCTCGAACTACAACGACTCAATCACTGGGAAGCTAGAGATGATAAGGGCGGGTATTGACCAACGACGCCATCTTTTGCTTTGCCAGGGGGCGGCCAAGTTAATCTGCATTCGGCTGCGGCCTTACCACCAGAGGATGATCCTTGGGATTCTTCTTCTGGTCTGTGTATATGCGAGGATGAACCATCGCAGCCTTTGTATCCCAGAAATGACGGTTTGTCCAACGGCTCAGGTACTCCACCCGATCAAGCGAGCCCAGATGCAACCTCAAATGTCGAACCCCTTCCAAGTTCCGGGGCTGCCGGAACGACCACAGATAATTCCCAAGGTAGACCCATCGAAATTTCCAAAGACTGCACCGCCAATCGGGCGAAGCGCAAGCGAAATGGTGACAGCCAAGTTAACAAAGGTACGTTATTTCACATGATTAGCGCAGAAGTGCTGATTAGACTGATGGGGAAGAAACCAGCTATGGGAACGGGAAAGCGCTGTCGTTCTACAACGATCGTGCCGAGGGAAAATTACTTGGAATACACAATCCTAACCCCGTATTCACCAACGCTACCTGAGGACCTATTGGTTCTCGAAGAGCTATTTTATTCCATCAGGGGTTATTTCGAAAGCTCATGTCAAAATATGGGTTTCGACGATGACCAGAGCCTCGTTACGCCATCTGGATACAAGTTGGATAATGCCCTGTGCAGCGAGTTTGATTCGCATTGCTTCACTGCTACTGTGTTTGTACAAAAGGGGCTGAGCGTTGAATTTGGCCGTGCGCTCTCCAAAGCCTGTCATCTGGTCAAGCCAATCCTTCGAGCCCAGCATCCTCGAACCCTAGCCTGCTTCTTAGAAGTGTTCGCTCATCTCATACAATCGAATCTTCAGGATGTAGCAATCCATCTTTGCAGATTCGTTGCAGAGATGTATGTGGCAATAAGCAAAGAGAAGGGCCCTCTAGGTACAGCATATGAGTTGCTCGGTACACTAAACCCGGAATCTCTTTATCAGGCCATGGTACAGGTTTGGAGATGCATTTCCGATACTTTTGATAGAGAACTCGGAGCATGCCACCGACTTGCTGTATCTATATCCTTGGGTTACCGAGTTCAAAAGTGTTTTAGAGAGCTGGTTTCGAATTTCAGGCCAGGAGCAGGAAGCCAATTTACTACGGGAAGAAATAGCATCGCTAATAGAGAGGGAGTAGACAAGCGACATGATGGGGTATGGGAATTGTCCTTCTAAGATAAGTTGGAAAAGAAAGCCGGAAAAGCATACGCGAAGCCAAAGTCAATCAATTCGTTGATAAGAATTCAGGTATAACTCCATTTTCTACGAGAGTCAACTCATCAACCCTATCCTCCTGATATTTGACCCGCATCCAAGTCTTCAAGCTCCCAGCACGCGTATTGAGTTCCCATACCCGGGCTCTTCGGTGATATCGCTTTCCGTTATACGAACAATATCCCCCGAACCCAGCGCAACCTGCATAGCATAGCCACGGGCCAGTATGGGGGGTTATGCCGCCACTCTGCTGCATTTTTGGTGGTAGCAGAGCACAAAAGTCGTTCACGTGGTCGTGTCCGCAAGCTAACACTGATATCCCTTCTTTCACTAACGTGTCGTAGAAATGAGAATTGAAGCTGGGACCTTCGGTCGGTTCCCCCCGATGGCCGCTGTATATCTTAAGACGATGGTCGCCGAACTCGGGAAGAGGAATATGCTGGAAAACTAGAGACTGATGGAATCGTTGGTTGTCTTTGTCGTTTTCGCGTTCTGTTCGTAAATCTTGTGAAGTCTTTGTGAACCAATTGATCTGGCTCGGCTTGATACAGTCATAGTCCGGCGTCTTGACCTCGCTTCGTATGCCAGCGTGCGAATCGAGAAAATATAAAGTTGATAACGAAGATTGTGACGGTTCGTAGGCTCGAATCTGAAGATAGTAGTTTCCTGTGCCGTCAAGACACTGTTGGCCTGCGTTGCATAAACTCAATGGCAGATATTTCAGTATTAGCATCTGTTCACTACCTGTAGTCGAATCAGTAAGATTGAATTGTCATCATTCCCAAAACCCAACATATCAATGATGGCGTGACTGTCTTGGGGAGCAACCAATCTCATCATTTAAGAGTCCGAGAGGTTGCCAATCACCAGCTTGTGTCCAGGCTGCCCTAACAAAGGAGTCACTTACGTGGTAATGCATGCTTGCCTTCGCTATCATGATTGCCAAAGACGACTGCAAAAGGAATTGAACGCTCAACAATAGGAGCAACCGCCTTGAAGAGGGCAGTTTGACTGTCGAAAATATCGTGATGCAATTGATCGCCAGAGAGCACCACAAGGTCTGGCTTCTCGGCATCTAGGATGCTCCCAACGAAATCAACGGTAAGGGTGTCAGCGCCACCGGTGGGCAGGACTTTCCCTTGGGCATCAATAGCATCATTGCATTGCCCGACACCAGTGACCATGTGCATATCAGAAATCTGGACAATCTTAAATTTGCCATCCTTCCCGACTCTTAGTGCTGGCCCAACAGCTGATATTGGCTCGGCCCTGCCACGGAGTACGGTGAGTCTTGCAACTGGGGCTTTTGAAGGGTAGTCTAACAGGCATGATGACATGAGAACCCATTTTGGTCGTGGATCAACAGCGTCCGTACCAAAAAGAACGTCCACCTGTGTCACAGCACGGTGAATGCTACCAGAGAACCGCCCTTTAAGCACCCAAATCCCTCCGGGTCGCGTCTCCCAAGGGCCACCCGACCCAGAATCAGGAGGTGCAGCCCCAACACTGATATCGATTACAACAAGGTCCTCAGCCTTGAGTGTATTCTCATGCGCTAGCTTGATGTACAGCCAAGCTTCTTGTGGAGATTCGTCTAGGATAAGATTCTTGTCTATACGGTGCCATGTCTGCGTGTCCGGTTTGGCGTCTGAGGACGGAATATATACGGTCAGATCCGTAACAACGGCCGATGGTGTCGGCATCTGGGAATACATTTCCATGGGCGGTGAGAAGCTATATTTTGGCAATGATATCAAGACAAAAGAGCCTTGAGAAGCGAAACAGCAAATTGACAGATGGATCAATTCAGAAGAGGAATGCTAACGTAGGAAGAGGAGTGGAGTCTGTGGGGTTAACAAAGATACTGTAGGGCTAAACCATTTATGGAACCGGTATTGATCCGCAAGCGAATTTCAGCGCTTGATGTGGAAAGTAGATGCCTGAATTAAAAGGCACTAGTATCTCACAACTTTGCTGCGAAAGTCTTAGCGGATTGCATATCTCCATTTTATGGAGTCTTTTCAAAACATTTACGATTTTAATCGTCCTCTTCTTTTGTAGTATATAAGAACTAAATTGTCAGTCAAACAAGTCTTTCAGTTATCAGATATCAAAATTTTCGTCTCGCTACAGCAACTATCTAATCTAACGCCTTTCGGCATTTGACTAGGTCAGCGAGGTCGTTTCAGCAAGGTGACGTGTTCCAAGTTATGCTGTTAATTCTCACGACAATTTTAAGAGCAGCGTCATAAAGCCAATTCTCGAAGCTCCAGACGCCTTTTATATATAACAGCGTGATAAACCAGGCCAAGGCCGAACCAAAAACTTTATAAAAGATAATAAGTCTTGCTTAAGTACAGTATTGAACACCGATAGCTTCCTCTCTTACAACTATTCCTCTCAATAAAGGATATTTCCCTATCTCAAATGCATATACCCTAGATATAGTATATGCGCTAGGATTAGCTTATCTTTTCCTTCTCTAAGTACTTATCTAGTTTATGCCTGGAGAGAGTACTTCTATCTTGCTCTGTTGACTTGACTCTACTCCCCCAGATTTTTTAGGCAGCAGCGCTACTTCTAGGTACTTCTTTTATACATTTAAAAATTACTTATATATGCATAATACCGCCTAATTCAGACAAAATAATTGCTTACTAGGTAACTTTACATACTAAAGTGTCTCCACTCTTGATTTTATAAAGAGAATGTTGTTTTAAAGCGGAAGGTAGAGGTGCTCAGCACTGTAAAGTACTTATATAGCATGTTAATGAATATCGAGGCAGGTAGGGATGGCCTATCTATCAACCTAGCTCGTCATTCATACGCCTTCGCTAGCTGAAGAATCTCATTGCTAATCGTTAATTAGCTACTAGGAGGCAAGCCTGGCCAGCAGTAAAGAGCACTGCATCCAGGATCCTGCCTCGCTCGCATCCGACCCATGGCTAACCAAGGCTCTATCCAACGCACATACATTCAGGCCAGTGCTTACACCGATCCAGAGACTTGCAGAACATAAACCTGTCGGTCGCCCGGACTGTCATACCATTGAGCAAAACAAGATTAATCCCACGACCGTCTCCAGCAACGCGAAATCTGGCAGCATGAAATGTCGAGATCGGAGAACAAGAGCAGGGAGACAATCTGCTAAACTGCGCGATGCTCGAAGTCAGACCTACAGAGACTTTGAGAACGAATTCTCAGAGGCCTTCCCAGAGGTATTTAACAAAGATAGATAGAGAAGTCCCCGCACTCCGCCATAGACTCCCCTGAAACGGAGGAGGACTTACCGAAAGCAGTGCCATTGCCATCGGATTTGGGCTTTTTGGGCCAGGCTTTGCTCCGGTGCTATCAGTCGGGAATGCCTTCCTTCACTCCGAGGCAAGAAAAGTCATCTTGGAGGCCGGTCTTGTATCCCATACCGGTGTTACCAGTAGAGTAGCCAGTCTATTAGACGTCCTCTGAAATCCTCTCGAATACGGTCACGCGTGCTCTCTATATCAATTTGTTTCATGTTGGAAGCCTTTGTATCCCTGTGCGAAACAACTCACCCATCCCCCCTAACAAATTAGATAGTCTGCCGGCTCGTATTTTCTGGCATTGCCCCCTGCAGTACTGAGTATTTGATAAGCATACTAGCGCTGCCAATTTGAGCTGCAGCATTCAGAGAAGTGACCTCATTGCCACCTATACATATTCTATTCTCGCAAAAGTTGATGACCTATTTAAATGCCCAGCATATCACAACCCAATTTCATTGTTGTTGATAAGTCATCAAGGGCCTCATGCTCTAGCTATTTTTCCGGGGATCGCAACGGCAGTGCAGCGTGAGGTATCCATCTTACTATCTGATTCAGAGATAATTGGGGGATCTTTTGGGAACTCGATTAACTTCACACAAGGCTTTGAGTACGATGCCTTTGTCCATAACTACTTCCTCGCAGCGGATCACCATCGAAAATCCTCATATCCATGACGCAACCAACGTGTCAAGCCACCACCGAGGTCAAGGCCCAGTTAGCCCTTTGTAGCAATCAACTGGACCAAAAACGGCCCCTCCCAATCCCAAAGTGTGGGGTATGGTTATGTATAACTCTTGTGAGAGTGGCGATAGAAACAGTGATAACCGTCTTAGTGGCAGGCTTCTGTGGTTCAGCGAGGATTAGGTTATACGATGAACTAACTGGCAATGTTGATTGCGCATTGCATCCTGACATAGAGAATACCCTTGACATATTTCAGCCATCTGGGACCTGGGGCTATACCCTTGAAACCAAAGGGTGAATTGGCGAGGCCCATAGCGCGGGTCCCTTCCCAATACTGATGTTTCCACGCGGCAAACCCTAACCAAGAGTGACTGACTAGCGATCTAGCCTCTTGAGGCCCTCAACGTGGCACAGGCACAGCAAAGGCGCGGGTTGCAATACTCTACCCATGTTAAAATTGTGTTAGATAAGTGGTGTGTTAGGTCACTAGCCCGCAGCTGTCGCTAATCATCGCTAATCAATATTTTGTCGACACTGCTTTCTAGTTATCTTGACTTCCCAAGGCGTTCTGATTGAATCTCTCTACCATTGACGGAGCATTGCTTCGCAAGGAATAATGGAGAGCTCGCGCGCACTACTCATTTCTGCCTTATTTTTGTCATATGAACCCTCTTCATATGGCGCACACGATACTCAGGTGTTTACCTATGTGACGGTGGTATTCCTACCTCTAGGCTTTGCAACTGGGGTTTTCAGCATGAGCGAGGCTCCAACTAAACGCACCCTGTACTCCATGACCGCCACAGCAGCGGTAGCATTCGTTATAACCTCGCTAATGCTGGCCCTTGTATATATGGGGCTCTCTGCTAAGGAGGTTCAAGAGAAACTCGTCTCAGGTTATAGGTTAGTGTCTAGAGAGACATTTAGACCGCAGAGGGAAAGGCTGGATGAGGAACAGATAGAGTAACTGCAATAATCTACTAGGAGAAAGCTGAAGTACATAGTCAGTTTAGTTAGCTAAAAGGAAAACGAGGATAAATTGGAATTTCATCCATAAGGGAGTTTACTTAAACAAAATACACTTCGCATCAGCGCTGACCACCTTACGACTACCACATTCTCTCCCAGGCTCGTCTGGCCCAGGTCATCTCAGCCAGTCTAGCCTTCTCAATCTCCTCAATGCCTCCTTCTTCCCACTGCCTGCATTCCTCATCAATCTCAGCCTTACCAGTGATCAAATCTGCATCCTTCGGATTGACGATGCCCTTACCCTCTCTCCAATACTTGATCTTGCCAACCAGATACATGACCGCAGTGAAAGCAACTGCGAAATAAGAGGTAATAAAACCTCGCACACTAAATGGGCTGAATACATCAAAGCCTACAAAAAAGATCGCCGTACATCCCAGAGTGAGCGCCATGATGGGAGTGTATGGTGTATACGGCGCGACATAAGAGAGTGACTCGTCAGTGAGACCCTGTACTTTGCGAGCACGGTAGAATCCAATGTACGCAAGTAGCATGAAGCAATATGAGGCGATGAAAGCGGTAGTGGTCAGATCAACGAACCAGTAAAAGACCTCTATGGCGGAGTTAGATGCCACAAGGAAAGTGACGCAGGAGATCAAGGAGACGACTGCAGTGGAGTAGATTGGGACTCCAGTCTTGGTACATTTCATCAAAATCTTCGGAGCTTGATGATCTAAAAGTCTTATCAGTGGTCTGGTCAGTTTCGATAAGGAGTGGATCAGGCTTACCCCTGGCAAGGCCATATAGCGTTCGACTGGCAGCGAAAAGATAAGCATTGCCACAAGAAAGTCCAGACACGAGGATGAGAGCATTGATAAAGTGAGGCAAGAATCCGATTCCAAGATTCTGGATGCCAATTACCCAAGGGCTAGCAGCAGCGCCAGAAGAACCATCGGCGATAGCGCTGATGAGCCTCTTATCTCTTGATGAGCATATGATGCCAACACAAAGGGCTCCGATGATATAAAACCCGACAAGACGGTAGAATATCATACGCGCAACTCGCGGAATAGTCCGACGGGGGTTCTGGATCTCACCGGCCGCGAGGGCGATCATGTCAGGTCCAGCGATAGTAAATGCCGCATAGATAACAACAGACCACCAGCCGAGAAATTTCCCAGCTGAACCTTTGGCGTAGTATTCATGCATGGCTCCGTCTTTCCAGTTACGAAACCCATAGGCATCACCTTTAGGGTTCCCACCGGCCATCGTTATGATGGTGATGAGGACAAGGAGAATGAGCAAGAACACCTTGGTTATAGCGAGAATAAACTCGGCTTCGCCATACCATCTGTTAAACGGTTATTTTCTGCTGTAATACTGCGTACCGGGATACTTACTTGACAGCAACAACATTGAGGAAGATACAGATAACCATTGAAACGGCTATCCAGACAGCCGGATTAGTCGTACTATCCCAGTACTCTGCCACAGCGGCAACCGCACTATACTCAACACAAACAAGCATGCACGTCCCAAAGAAATAGGTCCAGCCCAAGCTAAAGCCAACAGCTGGTTCGACGAAGCGAGAGGCAAGTTCAAAAATGGAGCCGCGAACGGGGAGATATGCCATCATCTCCGCCACGCACAGGTACGTGGGCCAAATGAAGAAAATACCCCAGAATGTGTATCCCAGTAGAAGAGAGAGTGGTCCGGCTTGACTTAGATAGCCTCCAATACCGACCTGGTTCTCATCAGCTTTTGCGCATGGATAGAATCAGATGACTGGCTTACCCATAGTGCAGTTCCGATTGAGCCACCGATGGCCATGAGCTGTACGTGACGGGGCTTTAGACCACGCTGGGTCTGTCCGTACTTCTCAACCAACTCATTGACTACTGGTTGTTTGTCGGTGTCAAGTAGGGAGCCAGGACGGTGGCTTTCCACGGGTGCGATGCCTAGTTCAGTCTTTTTGGCATCCATTATAGCTAAAATGAATTGAGATAGGGTAGGAACAAATGTATCGGATGTTACTCCAGTGTTAACACTAAGCTATGGTAGCGATGATGGCGCGGATATCAAAGGATATATATACCTGTTTCAATTCACTGCTCTAAAATGGTTTCACCCTTGCTCACGCAAATAAAGCTCGCTGTTGAGTTCAGATTCACTATCGCAGATCCGCTTATCGGTAGCATTTAAGTCAAACAAACTATCCCGATTGTAGAATGTTCAGGCGACTTGAACTAGATCTACCGCCGAGTCTCCAACTACCAAGCGTCTAGACTTGACTGTGAACGCTAACAACGATAGCTAGGTTTTAAAATTTTACCATGGTTGTGCAGATTGACCAATCGACTTGCAAATGTATATCAGCCACACAAGGGTAGATAAGCTATCGTAGACGGGGTAATCTGAACAACTTCTCAATATGGAAATTTGGAGCGACTGGTGCACTTCCCCGCGTTTTAGCGTCTGAGCTTGGAGCTTCTACCATTTGCTTGTTATCTAAATTGCTACTCTTGTCCCTAGCACATTGCCGTTCATATAGCCCGCATTTTATGCTCTGGACCTTTCCTTATCTAAATCATGGGGAAGATAACACCAATCTACTGGGAAGGCAAGGCAGAGGTTAATCATAAGTTACAAGGCATTGAATACTAATGGCATATTAACTTTTAATATCTTTCTACACTATAGACAGAAACCCGTATTTTCCAATACCCTTGGTCGCATGTTTATTTTCATCCCTATGCCTTGACACCTCAAGGCTTTGCATAAGGTCTAGCAAAGCTGGATCTGCACCAACTTCGAGCAAAGCCTATACCGCCCCTTCGTGGCCCAAGTAAGCTGCCCATTGAAGTCCGTTCTTCCCGTAATCATTGCGCTCATTTGGGTCGGCGCCAGCAGCAAGCAGTAGCCGGATAGCTTCGGCCTCTCCATAGGCAGCCGCAACGTGAAAAGCTGTAGAACCCCTTGCCCCGCCGCGCTTCTCAAGTACGTCTCGTCCTCCATGTTGCAAAAGTATCTTCAAAAGGCCTGTCATATCCTCTCGAGCGCAGAAGTCCAGTGGCTTCGTTGCCCAGATCGCGGGGTCGTCATTAGGATATACGCACTGATACCACGCTGCAAAGTTACCACCATTTGGGAGTTCTGCTGAGGTGAACAAATTCAAGACGGCAGTATTAGCATTTTGCTGTAGCAATTGGTTAGTCATTATGGTATAATGTCTAAGTTGTGAGCTAGATGTGTTATTTGCAGTTGAGACTTACAGTGACATGGAGAACATCACTTGCCTTGGAGTTGCCATCCCACCAGCCATCCTCTCTAGCCTTCGAGGGCCCGAACTCAGCGCCAGCCCATATCAGAATTGTCAAGCCGATTACCATGCAAAATATGGCCAGGACTAAAATCGCAAGGCTGAATTCCCAGGAGTATACCTGCAGCCAGCTAGGTCGAGACTTATTATCGGATTCCCGTTTTCGAACAAGGCTGTTTCGGATCAAGCTAAGGCCGTCGGGATGAGCAGACAGGCGGTGCAGTCTCATGCTCTGAACACCTGCAATCACTCCTGAGAAGAGGGCAAACACGAGGCCGCTGAACCACATTGTTCGCACTGATCAGGGCTTGTTGCGGCCATTGGAGAGGACATCTGGCCAGGAACCTGTTGTGCCAAGACAATTTGCGAGAAGAGGCCCTGTTTAGGATTTCAGTCAGTGGGTACTAGAGGAAGGGATTTAAAAGTCACTTACAAGTGTTCCAACAAAATTCAGTTCCTGCAGCTTGTGGTCACGCCAGTTCTTTGTCATTTCGTCTTGCTGAGTCTGGCCATCTTCATTTAACATCTGAATGATAGTGTCGGCCGAAGTCGAGGTCTCTCTTAAGAAGGTTAAGTGAGGCATGGTGACGAATGTTGTTCTAGCTCATGTCAGCCACATTGTACTGGAGTCTCCTTGTCGGCTACAAATGAATTTCTTTAGCCTGCTCACAGATTATAAACAGTTATCAGTTGTAAGATGATGAGGTGCAATCATGCTGGGTGTATATTATGTGAATTAATTAACTTATTAACTAATCTTCTGCTCAAGAAGCATTAGTTCTTATATACTTAACTTGTCCTTGAGTTCTCGAATTTTCTATGTGCTATTTGCTTTGATCACTATGTAAGGGGAATCTCCGGTTCTTCCAACATGGGAAATTGGTTGATAGCTTTGCTCAAGAGGTTGACGCGGAGCACATTTCACCCGCGGCAGAGGAATTCAGGACAACATAAAGTTAGTATACGAAAAAGCTCGACAGCAACCGTGCAGACAATGCAACCAAAGATGACCATGCACTGGATACCGTTCTATGGAAATCAACATTTTGTTGGACGCACTACTATCGTTGATACTCTCGAGCGGAAATGCTTCTTCCCTTGCCTTCCCTCCTCCCTAGTTATGATGCTGGGTTCTTTCCCTTAACACTAACTGGACCGTATTTTGCGCTAGGCTAGTGCCAAATCTACCTTATAAAGAGGCCTAGCTAGGCAGCTATCTATACCTTAAGGCCTGTATTAATAGGGTTATTGGGGGTATATATAACTTGCTTATTCCTTTTAGTATATCGGACTATACTCTTATCTATAGCAAGATATAAGCCTGAATTATAAAGCTCTATTATTGCAAGTTAAATATACTAGGACCACTACTTAGTGCATTAAAAGATAATAAGAAAGTCATTATTATTAGTGAATTTAGTATAGTTAAAGAGCTAGAATTAATTATAAGTTATAAACTTTATCATTAAATATTTAAGTTACTAGTCCTTTAGCTAAGGGGTCTTCTAATAGTCTTAGACTATTATTTTACTATAGATTCCTATATAAATAAGGATTCTAAGCCAGATATATCTCTGGCCATAGTTAGCTTCCAGGCGCGGAGGCGTGGCTATTTTATAATTTCGTGTTCTTGGCTATTAATAACGCCATAGTAGAGTAGGCTATTAACTCAGTTATTAGCATATTTAATCTAGCTGTTAACTACAGAAGTAGGTATAAAGTGCTAGAAAAGGAATAATAGGTTCTAAGGCAACTGCTTGACAATAAGCTCTTATCGTGGCACTTAGAAGGATTGAAAATTGAAGCCTCTATCTTCAGCAGGCAGAAAAGCCGGTCTCCAGGTGCTACAACCCTTATGCTCTTGAAGGCTATTATTTTTCATTGATAAAGCTGTTATCGTCATACACATTTGAGAGCCTCCTCCGATATCTCTACAGGTGCCATTAGGAAGTTATTGATTGATCTAAGAGAATTTCCATGGGGATATAGGCGGAATCAATCAATGACACATCATAAGGTTCCCCTCATATACCTCTTAAAAAGTTGGGGCGGATATGGGGCTCGGTACGGCCGAGAGGTTTTCCACAGCTCAAGGGACCAACAGCGCTGTCATCGCCGGGGCCCGACTGACTCGCAGGCGTGATCCGATGAGCTCTACAGGGGTCAGCCAATGAACGATTGATCAAAAAGCTCTTGTAGGAATGCAACTGACTTCCGAAGATGATCTGCTGCAGAAGATGTGGCTTGCACCGAGAAAAACTCAACACCACCTTCGTTGTCACACTTGCTGCAGTACCATAAATGGCCGATCGGTTGGACATGGTGATTTAGTTCGATCAGGAGTGTCCCGTGCGATCTGATCCTGCTTAGGTTACGGCGCGTCTTGAATCGGTGGGGAATGAGGCGAAACGGGGTTGGCTGTGTTGGTATATACCAATCTCTAGATTATTAGTGTCCAAGATAATGATGTATCGCTTATCTTGGGCGGTGTGGCTTACGGCAGGACAACATACCATGACTACCTTAACGCCCAGTTAACGGCCGCTCCGGCTCCAGAGACCTCAGGCCTGGATGCGTTACATGACAATGGCTTGTCCAGCTCGCAGCCACTTCATTACTCAGAGCGTGGGGAGTTCCCCATCAAGCCGAGACTGGAGATGCGTGGTTCTGCAGGTCTTTATGACTCGAGATTTCCGGCAGTAAAACATATTGCCAGTTCAGTCGGATAGAGAGTTTCGAGTGATGCTGAAAGGGACATCCTTCCCCGGAACGACCTGACGCCTGCATGGAGTCGAATCTGAAAAAGGCGGCGGCGGCCTAACCATTGGCGGCGTCATTGGCGCTGTACTCAGTAGCATCGTAATCATTTCCATCGCTACATATCCTAGTCTGGAGGTTCTATATCAAGCGGGCGAACCGGATGTCACTTTTCAGCTCAGCCGTCCTGTAAACTATAATCACTAAACCAAAATTTGGGACAATACGGGATATGTATGTAATCACTCCAGCATTCGCGGCATCAGCGGCATCAGTGGTATCAGCGGCATCAGTGGTATCAGCGGCATCAGCGGCATCATCGGTAATACCGGCAATACCGGCTCGAAAGAGAATGTATCATAAGTCAACACAGCTTATTTAAAATTGTTAGTCTCTGTCTGGAAGTGTTCCCATGTTATTGACCTCGACGTTTTTTCTTTTCGTTTCATCAAGTTTCTCAAACCAGACCCAGGAGTGATTGAGACCGAGAGAGTCGCAATTCCTGAGAATGCCGTCAATCAAGTCTCTGTATCCGAGGGCCTGGGATAATCACTCACCAAATAATAGCTCAGTGCCCAAGATTGTCCACAAATCGTTTTGTAAGGCGGTTGGCGCCAACTTCCTCTACCTCCAGTTTCTCTTTCTTGGCCTCTTCTGCTACATCTTTGGGTCCCTATTCCTCCAGACGAGCCATATTCATAATCTTCACGTGGTCTTTGTCGATTATGATGGAGGTTCCATTGGCCGCGCTGTGCTGGGTGCTTATGCTGCTCTCCAAGGGCCAACATTTCCATCATTAATTCAACGATCGCCCTCCGATTTTCCAACCTCGATCGATCTGCTCGAAGCCGTATGTAAGACGAGATACTGGGGGGCTCTCTACGTGTCACCAGGCGCATCAAGCAGGCTACAAGAGGCATTGACGGACGGCGCAGCGGCATCGGCATACAACAATACTGACGTGATGGCGTATATATGGAATGAAGCTATGTATGCGCCCACCGTCGACTCGGCCATATCGGCCAGCCTTGAGCTTCTATCTGGGGCAGCCAGGGTAGCATACAGTACTGGGAACGGCACTGGCAATATTACGTCTGTCTTCGGCCCTGCTATACTTTCGGTCTTCGCAGACCCTTGGGAGCTCCAATCTATCAACCTTCAGCCAACAGCCCAAGGGTCAAGAGCTATCTATAACACTGTGGTCATTATCTTAATTCTGATCCAAGAGTTCTTCTACCTTGGTACCATCAATGGCCTCTATGCTCAGTTTAAACTATATGCCTATGTCAATCCATATCGAATTATTGTTATTCGCAATGCAATTTCCCTCTCTTATACATTTATAGGGTCACTATGCGTTATTAGTACCATCTGGGCTTTCAAATCAGGCTGGGATATCAATGGAAGCCAGTTTATTTTATCCTGGGTCGTTTTGTGGCTCTTCGCGCATATCAACTTTCTCACCATTGATATATTTACGATATGGCTGCCACCTCCGTTTGTCCCAATGGCCCTCGTGTCATGGATTATTTTCAACGTCACCTCCATTCTGCTGCCTTTCGATCTAAGCCCGGCATTCTATCGCATCGGGTATATATTTCCCGCTCACGAGCTCTACCAAGTGCTGATAGATATATGGTCTCGTGGTTGCAATCCCCAACTGCACTATGCGCTACCGATCTTGTTTGCTTGGGAGCTTGTGGCCCTTATCTCAAGTGCTCTTGGGATATTTCGCAGATGTCACTTTGCGATGCTTGGGGAAGACCTACAGAAAAAGGAGTTTAAGGAGCGTCTTAATGCTGCTGTGGAATTTGAGATGGAAAGGATCAATGAAACGAAACAAAAGCATCCCGAGTCTGTAAAGCCAGAGGCAGAACAAAAGTATGAAGCAACACGCCCTGAGAAGGCTATCCCTGAAGGTGGAGACGAAGAGAGGGTGATGCGAGAAGAGCTGTCCCTTGTCCTCGAGCAGGTCAATACTAGACAACGACAGGACCAGGAAAGAACGAGTACGGCTTGCAACTTTGGGCCGGCCTTCACTCCACTATTCAGCAACAAGGGTGGCAATGACGCGTAGGAGATATGGAATGAAGACGAGGGAATAAAGCATACCAGTGAAATGTAAAAATCCTCTCCAGGAAAGTATTGGGAATTGCGCCAAAATCTTTGGTTAATAACTCAAAATGGTGGCCCTGTTGTGGCGAGAGAGTATTGAGAAGCTCAGGGAATGTGGATATCATCTTAATCAAAGCATTCGGGGACGGGGAAATAGTGATAGACCAACTTTTCGAGTGACATGTAGGCACGTTAGTGATATGCTTTCTCGTTCTAACCGACCGTCTTAACTTTCTATCGCTTGAAAAGTTTCTAAAGTGGAAAAATTATTAGTGACAAAGGATTATATAATCTAAAGTTAGTCCTCAGATTATGACTCTGCATTAGAGAACCCTATAGAACCCCCATCCTTCAAAGTAAAGTATCTTGGGTATAATACCTTCGATAGCCCATTCTTTGAAATCAATTTATGGCAACAAGCAACTGTACGTCAGTAATCATTCCCGAGAGCCAGATGCCAGTGTCCCATTTCGGTATTCTCAGATTACAACTGCTGGATGAAGATAGTATATAATTCATCCGGGCCTCCCGGCATGCTCGGTCTGTATCATTCTTTTCTCTGCATTATTTAGAAGAAGGTATTTGAAGACATGCCCAAGAAACTATATGAAGCTGTGGCTGTTTGGTTAATGGTTGAGTATAATAATACAGTACTACCGTTTTACAAGGGACGGGCCACGTTATCTGTCATTTCGTAGAAATTCTATTTAATTTACTGTAGTGCCACTTTGATAGCCTGTACGAGGTCTTCCTTGTGCAGTCCTAGCTGCGCCAGTTTCTCCAACTCCGTCGAATCGGCCTTGTGATTGAAGTCGCCACCATGGCCCTCAAGGAAATGTGTGACAAAGAATTTGATAAAAGGAGCCACACCGTCACCCTGGCCGATCTTATCCTCATATTCTCTAGCGACTTCGTTAACATCTCGCGTCTTGATGTCCCAGTCCTCATCTGTCGTCCCTGTTGCGCGCTGAACAGCATCTAGGATCTCTCGCTGGGTTAAGTGGAACGATGGCGTATATACAGCTTTGTTTTTGTACCTAGCCAATTCAGCTTCCGGTAAGCTCAGCACTGCAGCAACTGCTTCGGCAGCATGTGAGACAGTCGCCGTACTGATCTTGGCATCGGCGCCACGCCAGATCGTTGCCTTGCGAGCCTTTGGTTCGATACCCCATAAGCCCTCAGTAAGACCTGCATCGAGCCACGGGCCGACGGCGATAGATATCCAACTGCTGACACCGATACTTTCAATCAAATCTCGAATGCGCTTCTTCGCTATGAGTAGCTCGTTCTCCTCTACAAGCTGGCCGGCAAAGGGGTCGGGGCCGAACTCAGATGGGAGAATATAGGGTACGCCAGCATTAGCGGCCGCGCGGATGGCAGGTTCTTGAAGCTCTACGAGTTGAGCTAGAGGCGGCATTAAGACGAGGACATCTTGGCCTTTGAGTACCTCAGTGAGGAAAGCTTCATCCTTAAGGTTGCCCTTCTTGACAATAATACCAGCAGGAAACGTGCTGGCAGCCTCAGGTCGCTGAATGGCGGTAATAGTATGGGCACCCAATTTGACGAAGGCGTCGATAGTCGGTTTCCCAAGCTGGCCGCTAGCGCCAGTAATTGCGATCTTCCGTCCCTGGATTGCCGGAGCCATCTTATACTAATTATAAAATAGAACAGTAAAATGTAACAGACTTGAAGTAATGAGATGTGCAAGCTGATCTGCAGTTAGCGGCTATGTTAATCTTTTGTCAAGTCAAGCCGGAACTCAACTTTAAATACTTCTGAGACCTGGAAGCTGAGGGAAGTTTAAGTGCGACTGAATGGATTTTCTATTGCCTTAGTTCATAGTAGGGAAGGTCAGCGCGATGAGAAATCAAGCCATATTTGATTATTTAAGCTGGTACATCGCTTTTTTCTTTTTCCTGCTTAACCGGCATTACCGGTATTACCGTTCAGAATACTGATTCCTGACGATAACTGAGATTTCCAATGGCTGGTGTGGCTTGCATGATTACTTATTCAGTTAGTCACTATGCGGCGCTTTACAAATCAAGCCGGTGGCTAAATGCAATTTATTGATCCTGGTTGATAACTGATGAAATAATTACGTCTTGAAACTTTGTTAGCTAGAGGTGTTATGTAAAAGATTCGTTAGTTACCCCACCATCTCGCAAAGTCTAAAGTAGGAGACTTGTCCCTCACTTAGAGAACCCAAACCGATCAGAGTAAGGCCTTTTATTATCATTATTATTATCGCCACCATCACCAAATATACCTCTACTTATATAAGATAATACCTAGGTTATAAAGCAGTTTAAGTCGCGAAAACCTATAGTAAAAGAGGCTTAGGAGGCTTTAGCAAAGGACTTTGTAAGAGAGCTTCGAGCTATAATGGAATAATAATATTACGTGCTATGATGTAAGTGGAAGGTATTAAAAAAGTGGTAGGGAATAGCTTTTATTGGGTAAGTAGATCAGATTGATAGTATATTAAGGCTTGGAAAAGGCTGTAGTATGGCTCTTGAAATTAGTCAGAACACAAGCGGGGTAAAAGAAGAGGTGGTTGCAAAGCGAAAGTTCAGTTACCGGAACGACCGGAGGTGGCATTTCCATTCAAGCTCACGGCACATGTCCAAAGTCTTACCGTCACTCGGAGGTCTGGCTTATAAAAGGTTATCATGCAGTACCATACTATACATATATATCTCTAAACTAAATTATTTAGGAATAGTTATGAAGTTCTAGTGCTTATTATGTCCTAATAATGACCTCATATTAGAATAAAGAAAATATAATATATTGCTATTAATATTAGGAAAGGATCAAGCTTGAAAAGAGAATCCTCTAAGAATGAGATATTAGGGGTCTTGGAAGATAATGCAAGCAACTCTGCAATGCCTGATACGCAGGCGCCCTATCCCCAATGTGGATGGCCAATTCAGTGACCATGGCATCACACGTTCCATGTCGTATTGCGTCGCACAAGGGTGCTGAGCAATCTAGCTGCAGTCTCCAAATACTGCAACAGCCTCGCTCACAAGGGAGAAAAAATGCGGGGAAGCGAGCTCACTTACTTCGGCATTAAAGGTCGGAGAAAAGATCCCGCTTTCCCATAAGGCTAGCTAGGGTAGGTAAAGATATGTTACGATCCAGCTTGGAAAGGCGCTTACGTCACGTGGCCCCTACCAAAAACTCCGCTAATTAGCTAGCAACTCACGATACACTAAGTAAAAACCCCTCGTAAGCCTGCAGCAGGATTACGATAGACTTATAATTAGGCTTATAAC